>CALNXJ010000030.1:2185000-2382500 GCA_942486045.1 Pocillopora meandrina
ATATCGAACAAAAACATGATCTTACTTGACGGAAATGTTTTGTTTATTTATGTGCAATCTTTGACTACATATTAGAATTCTGGTTCAAAGTAGAAAGCGGAAAAAATCTCAATCAATCACTTAAAGTATGTTATTCTAAACGATAAAGACTAATGGATGTTAGTTCTTCTTCCTGGTAGAGGATGAAAATTCTACATAGCTCCTATTTACATGGTAATTAAGCTTTCGACTTTGCGAGGGCAATTATAGCTTGTCAGTATTCAATTATTTCCCAGTCTGCTATGATATTGAATTGGAGACGATTGTTATCTTTGAGGCCTGTCATTAAAGTGAGCGACGATGAACCTACGATCTACCGATTAGTACTTAGAGTGCTCTACCACTGAGATATAGGAGACTCGAGGCAGCATAGGCGGTTTAACTAGGTTCTACTAAACTTTTGTTTAAATATGAACGGTTTTTGTGAGATTCTGGTGTTTTAAGAACACAGAAGTCTTTTCGCATGAAGACAGGCAACCTTCAACTACAAACAACAGCAAAACGCCTTGGCTGTGTTTTTTACTGCCATTCTCACTTCTCTGATCTTCCAGCAGTAAAGAAAGGGATTCAGAGATGAATTTAAATAAACTAAAGTTGCCGTAAACAGCCAAAGACCATAAACTGTTTTTCCACTGAGCACTGTATGTCTCAATAACGACACAGTTATGAAAGGGGCATAGCATGCTACTAAAGTCAACTGCAACCAGAATATACTGGAAACTACTTTCTTATATTGTACGATATTCAGTCGAACTCTTTCTTGAATTCTTCGCTTTGGTGATACTTTTGCTGTCCCTGCTCTTACACTTCCTTCATCTGTCGCTCTTCCCGTGCCTTCTACTCCTGCGCCTGCTTCTTCTTCTGTGTCTCTACCTGCCCTTGTCGTTTCTCCTACTCCTTCCTCTGTGGCTCTTCCTGCCCCTTTCTCTCCTCCACCCACTTCTTCATCTTCGTTTGACTGTCCACCTCCAGAGCTGTCTTCTACTGTAGCCTGATTCCCCTGTAGTCTCAGGTGGATCTTTACGTAGCAAAACACGGAAGTAACTAAAGAAACCAATCCGATCACTAGAACGAAAATCTGTGAAATCGTTTGACTCCAGACGCGAACCAATCCACATGAAACAGCAATTACCCAGCATAAAAGTACAACAACTTGAGCTCGCTTCAGAGTCACAACCTGTCTGTATTTTAGCCTCAACAACAGGACAAGAAGTCTGTCCACACTGATGGCTGTCGTTGTCAACACAGACACTCCACACAACACATAACTGGAGATATAAACAAACTCACCCACGTGCTGCAAGATATTCAAGTTGGTGTTGGCAATATCAATGTTGAGTATTATATCAGCTACGAACAGAGGCTGCGAAAAAAGACCCACACAAAGGTCGGTAGTTGCCAGACATGCAAACAGGAGCTTTGTCACAGAATGCAGAGTGGAAACTTTATAGAGTGTCAGTAGGATCAGAACATTACCCAGAGATGCGGTAAAGGAGAGGATAATGTTGAAAGCTAGGAGAGATGCTCGGAACCCAATTGGTAATTGTGATAAGGGGCCTGTAATGTTGGCCATTGGTGTTTACGTTCAGACGTCTGGCTTTGTCTCTCCTTGTTTTTTCAGTAAATGAACCTTTTACTGACGATAACTATTCGGTATAGGCGTCCTGTCGCAGTGTTTCCCAAGCAGCAGTTGCCATTGGATAAAAAGGTTTCATGACGTTTCAGTTGACAAATATTGCAGCGTCAATCAGACCTGTTTGCAACTCTTCCGCTTTTTAACTATATTCTTGGCGTTTTATTAATGTTCAATGAGCAGGTGTCATATTTATTTGAAATGATTTATTATGCGGATTTTCTTAATTATTTTCGCTTATGTCTGGAAGGGCTTCGGCAATAGTTTTGTATTTTTGATCCGTGTGTTTCTCTGCCCTTCATACCCATGCTAGCTCGTTCTTCGTTTTTGTCAACGCAATAAAATCTCGAGTTTTCTAGGTTTGAAAACTAATTTCTCAACGATAAGACAATTACTCAAATTAATACTTAAAATACTCTGCTGGTGTAGCCTTGGGGTGCTTAGCAAATTTATAAAAGCTATCATCGTTTAGGTGTTTTGTCAACATAAACAGATTTAGTCGGAAAGCTGATAGTTAAGTAGAAAAAAACAAACAAACAAACAAACAAAACAAAACAAAAAAAATACGAAAATTTTCATATTTGCACTACCTGTCGGAAGTATGTGTATCGTTTATTTTTTAAGGGACTAGTCAGTTTTTAACGCCTTGGGGGTGGGGTGGAGGACTTTTGAGAGAACACATGGCTCGAGGGGGAACGGGGGAGGGGGGGGAGAGAGAGGAGAGAATCAGTTGTCGCCAAAAGATGAGTAAGGGGGAGGATGATGAGAATATTAAGAGAGCCTTATGGGGGGAATCAGGTAAATTTTATCTGACGCAGCTCAAATCCTCCTCCTTGCAACAATTTCTTTTCCTTAGCCAACAGTTAATTTTGAAAGTATTGGTTCATTTTTGATAGAAGTGGGTGAATCTTTCACCGCCTGATGCTGCTTTCCGAACGGACCCAAAGAATTGGAGAGCGAAGTCAAGGACTTTAATCCAACTCTCGCTTTTAAGACTACAGTATTAATATGATCAAAGGACATAGGAAACGAACTTTTGACTGCAATTGTCGTTCAAAACAAAAGACAGATCTAAACCCATGTAATTAAAAGCGCGTTTTCCTTGTTTGTAGTGTCATTACAACGCTGTTGTAAAAATTACTTAAAATGTATTTGCAATTGTAATTGCATCTTGCAAGAACACCTTAGTATTTGCTTGGGATTTTTACCTCTCGCTCACAGTTCCCGTAGCCTCCCCGCGCGGCACACAAAATGCGAAGAGCCATGGTGGTTGAGGGTGAGTATTTTCTTATTTCAAGCTTTTTCTATGAGGTTTCGATTAGAGCACGTTAGATCGAAAAAAGGTCCCGCTGGAGCCCGTTTCTCGAAGGTTCCGGTAACTGAACGGACCCCTAAAGCTGTTCTGTTTTCATTTCCCCTACCCACTAATACAGACGAATGAAATGCTACAAAATTTTATGACACCTGACATTTTTTCCATGCAGGAGACTTGGGTAAAAATTGTGGCCATCCTTCACAATAAACATTGTACACTGACGTGATACAGAGCAAGCAATTACTTTTTGCAGCTGCGTGCCTCAATTATTTTCAAGAATTTATTTCATTGGCCAGTGTAGAATATATCATGTTGTTACAGAAAGGACTAGCACCGTTGCCTTGCGATAAATCTGTCTTGTCCATACTAGATTTCAAGGAGCTACAACTACTGTTTTATGGTGTTTAACAGGCACAGTTCTTCGAGTTGGGTTTGTTATCATTTAAGAGTCTTTGGTACCTGTTATTGTGCTTCTTCGACATAGAATAATGATGAAATTTAACATTTAATCTTCCAATTAGATATTATTGTTTTTTTTCTTAGTTTCGTCGGTGCTTCGCGAGATTTAGCAGAGAAATGTGACATTAAACAACTCATTGTGAAACATTCCGTCGATGTTTTGCACTTTTTTTAAGGCCCGCTAACAAAACTGTCGTGTTTTGCAGAATTCATGATTCGCGCAAATGACACTCTGGGGAGCAATATGATAATTTCTTAACTTTAGAGATAGTACGCGCTCTCTCCTTGGCCTACAGATGTGTACAGACGAGAGTATGCAAACACGGTTCTGACCTCACGCTTTCTGTTCTTTTGAGAAGTATTTTAGAAAACCGATAGGGGACCTTTCTTTTCAAAATTCAGAGCTCGTGCGTATGATTTATTTATGATTCATCGTTTAACATTTTCGCTTTGTTATTGGAGGCAGGTGTGAACTTGTTATGGAAAAAAAATCAATTTGTTTTCCACACATGGACATTGAAAGAGGCTGAAATGAATGCCAGGGTTTTCACCATAGAGCACTTGAAGTTCAACTGGTGCTCGTTGTTTTCTCTTCCCGAATTTACTATTAACAAAATAAAAGAGAGATGCGGTAATCACTTCTCCGCCATTTTTGTGGCTTCCGCAACTTGCTCGATGTATAATGTGGTCCTATTTAATATTCAAATAGGACGCATTTCAAAGTGAAAGTTAATTGTATTTATGTGGAGGTTTTTACTCTTGATTCTGGGGCTAAGTCAGCTGTAAGAGAAAAGAAAAAAACATGAAAAAGCATTGGTTCTCTCTGTTTACATGTATGGATGGAGAAGCTGACATCGACCCAATGATTATGTTAGGAAAATGAACACTAATCCTCGATTGAAAACGCCGCTTACGTACGGTCTGGGGGCACGCGCATTTGAATGGTTCTGTGAAAAGGTTGTCAAATGAAAATGTTGTTTTTAACTTCACTGAACACGATTTATTCAGTCTATTCTCCTGTTTTTGGGGTAACATAAGCGAGGACAGGGCATATCGAACAAAAACATGATCTTACCTGACGGAAATGTTTTGTTTATGTGTGTGCAATCTTTGAATACATATTAGAATACTGGTTCAAGGTAGAAAGTGGAAAAAATCTCGATCAATTACTTTAAGTATGTTATTCTAAACGATAAAAACTAATGGATGTTATTTCTTCTTCCTGGTAGAGGATAAAAATTTTACATAGCTCCTATTTACATGGTAATTAAGTTTTCGACTTTGCGAGGGCAATTATAGCTTGTCAGTAATCGATTATTTCCCAGTCTGCTATGATATTGAATTGGAGACGATTGTTATGAACCTACGGTCTACCGATTAGTACTTAGAGTGCTCTACCACTGAGATATTGGAGACTCGAGGCAGCATAGGCGGTTTAACTAGGTTCTACTAAACTTTTGTTTAAATATGAACGGTTTTTTGTGAGATTCTGGTGTTTTAAGAACACGGAAGTCTTTTCGCATGAAGACAGGCAACCTTCAACTACAAACAACAGCAAAACGCCTTGGCTGTGTTTTTTACTGCCATTCTCACTTCTCTGATCTTCCAGCAGTAAAGAAAGGGATTCAGAGATGAATTTGAATAGACTAAAGTTGCCGTAAACAGCCAAAGACCTTGAATTGTTGTTCCACTAAGCACTGTATGTCTCAATAATGACACAGTTATGAAAGGGGCATAGCATGCTACTAAAGTCAACTGCAACCAGAATATACTGGAAACTACTTTCTTATATTGTACGATATTCAGTCGAACTCTTTCTTGAATTCTTCGCTTTGGTGATACTTTTGCTGTCCCTGCTCTTAAACTTTTTTCATCCGTCGCTCTTCCTGTGCCTTCTACTTCTGCGCCTGCTTCTTCTTCTGTGTCTCTACCTGCCCCTGTCGTTTCTCCTACTCCTTCCTCTGTGGCTCTTCCTGCCCCTTTCTCTCCTCCACCCACTTCTTCATCTTCGTTTGACTGTCCACCCCCAAAGCTCTCTTCTACTGCAGCCTGATTCCCCTGTAGTCTCAGGTAGATCTTTACGTAGCAAAACACGGAAGTAACTAAAGAAACCAATCCGATCATTAAAACGAAAATCTGTGAAATCGTTTGACTCCAGACGTAAACCAATCCACATGAAACAGCAATTACCCAGCAAAAAAGTACAACAACTTGAGCTCGCTTCAGAGTCACAACCTGTCTGTATTTTAGCCTCAACAACAGGACAAGAAGTCTGTCCACACTGATGGCTGTCGATATCAACACAGACACTCCACACAACACATTACTGGAGATAAAAACAACTTCGTTCATTTGGGACAAAATACCCAAGTCGGTGTTGGCAAGATCAATGTTAAGTATCATATTAGCTACGAACAAAGGCTGTGAAAAAAGACCCACACAAAGGTCGGTAGTTGCCAGACATGCAAACAGGAGCTTTGTCACAGGATGTAGAAAGGAAACTTTATAAAGTGTCAACAGGATCAGAACATTACCCAGAGATGCGATGAAGGAGAGGATAATGTTGAAAGCGAGGAGAGATGTTAGGACACCAATTGGTAATTGTAATGATATGCCTGTAATGTCGGCCATTGGTGTTTACGTTCAGACGTCTGGCTCTGTCTTTCCTTCTTTTTTTCAGCAAATGAACCTTTTACGGACGATAATTATTTGGTATAGGCGTCCTGCCGCAGTGTTGCCCAATCAGCAGTTGCTAGTGGATAAAAATGCTCCACCCTGATGTTTCACTTGACAAATATTGCAGCGTCAATCAGACCTGTTTTTAACTCTTCCGCTTTTTAACTATGTTCTTCTCGTTTTATTAATGTTCAATGAGCTGGTGTCATATTTATTTGATCTGATTTATCATGCAGATTTTCTTACTTATTTTCGCTTGTGTTTTGAAGGGCTTCGTGAACGGTTTTGTATTTCTGATCCGTGTGTTTCTCTGCCCTTCATACCCATGCTCGCTCGTTCTTCATTTTTGTCAACGTAATCAAATCTCGAGCTTTCTAGGTTTGAAAACTAATTTCTCAATGTTTCTCTCTCAACGATAAGACAATTACTCAAATTGATACTTAAAATACTCTGCTGGTGTAGCCTTAGGGTGCTTAGAAAATTTATAAAAGCTATCATCGTTCAGGTGCGTTGTCGACATAAACACATTAGTATAGGTAATCACATGATTTCGAGTGCAATTTGGAATAAATAAGCACGAGTAAATTGCACGAGCCCATAGGGCTAAACACCACACCACTAAACACCACTTTTTCCAAACCGACAACCAAAAAGCAGTGCTTTTTACAGTGTTTTCGTTGTTTGAGCCGTTTTTCAGCTGCGGTGGCGAAAGAAAACCTACTTAAAATGCCGGCCATTGTTTCGCTCGCAAATATTCAAATTTTCAAATTTTCAGATTTTGTTGCAACATCCAAGGCTGGCATGATGAGAATATTAATATTAGAGAGCCTTATGGGGGAACCAGGTAAATTTTATCTTGACATAGCTCAAATCTTCCAGCCCCCCCCCAGCCCCCCCCCCCCCCATGTAATTAAAAGCACGAATTATCAGATCGAAAAAAGGTTCCGCTGGAGCCCGTTTCTCGAAGGTTCCGGTAACTGAACGGACCGCTAAAGCTGTTCTGTTTTCATTCAAGACGGAAGGGGGAAAGTCCAAAAGTCCTTCAGGTTACACCCTCAAACCCCCAGAAGTGATTCACGTATAACTTCTCCCTATAATATTCATACATTATCCAACAAACAGGTAATGTGAACACTCAAACTTATTCGGGTAGAATTTATCGTGGCCGAACACCAAATTCTCGTAACCAATTTATAAGGAAATGTGTAGCAGCTAGAGGAGAGAATTAACGATCAGATGTAGGGAGATACAGGTTTAACCTCGGTCAAAACATGTGCAATCTTTTCCATTTGTATTTTTAAAAATACTGCAAAAGATTCGATTATAAACAGTCTTGTATGACTTATACTTCAACAACATGGAGCGTGCGAAGCATGTACCCTTAGCAATGAGGTCATATTCTTTCATGACAATCCCAGGTTTAAAATTTCTATCAAAACAATAAGGCTTGCTAACGCCGAGCACTTAAGTAAGGGGCTGGTAATTTTACAACAAAGCAATTCTGACAATTTTGGTAAAAACCGGTAAACGAGTAATTTTAAGGTATTTCCAGTGGAACTGAGGCAAATCCATTTGACTTACCACAGGAAAACACACTTTTCTCCATAAATGGAATAAGTGAACATGTAGGGCTAATTTTTTGGTTGCCTGGCTGTCTCACTTTTTATTTCCAGGTCCTCCCTGGTTTCCCACAATAAAGACTTGACGCGAACTTTTTTTAGAAAACCAAATTAAGAACATCGTGGCAGTTTTAGAATTAAGAAACAGTTTGAAACTTCCTTTCCAAGGACCATGTGTGAACTTTTGCAGCCACTGAAATAGTCAACGATTTAGATATATCTTTACTAGTTAACTCAAATTAATTAACCTATCTTCGCCGTTTTGGAGAATAATAATAAAACTTGTATCCCTCTTTCACTGCATCCTCAAATGTTGGAAGGTAACGGGACCTCTTCACAGCATCAAGTACAGCCAGTTCCAGTTTGTGAGCTACACAGTAGATGATGCATAGTGGGTGACCAACTTTATCCTCCTCTGGACACAAACTCTTTACATTTCATTCCATGGCGATAATTATTTCCTATATCTAGACCATTCTTCTCTTGTAGATCACACAAACCCGTCAATTTTTTGAATGCGAGACCTGCCTTTGCCACATAATGAGCAGTATAGAAAAATCTTTTCATTCTTGATTTGGTTTCTTCATCCAGCTTTGCAGATATTGTCTTCATCATTGTTGCAAGGGGTTTGTCTGCATTTTCTTTGTGGACTTTCCATTTGTTCAAGCACTTTCCGTGGTCGCTAGATACGTTATGGGACTGGAGACTTTGTACACGATATTTTCCAAAACCACCAGCACCTTCGTAAAGGGGACTCGATTTATTACAAATGTTTGGATAAGCACGGCATACCTAAATGAAAATGTCAATTGTCAACAGCTATAACAACAAACTGGCTCAGACAAATCCTCGTAACATGTTACAATCAATTGTAAACACAATTATAGCTCAATTTGAAAGGTTATATATGACACCTGATGGTAAGTTCCATAATTCATAAACAACTTTGTATTAAGGGGTTAACCAGAGATCTCGTAAGGGAGAGGTTAGCGGTATGCTTGGGTTGTGGCTTTCTGCGAAAGAGAGTTTCTGTCATTAGCCATAGTCTACGGTATTATACAGTATTGTATTGTAGTCTACACTTTGTGATGGTACCTTTGATTTTTAAAAATTGTGCAAGCTTAACCTAAACACAAAGACTGACTGAGATCAAAATCTTTTATTGCACTTCACATACCTTGCAAAACATTACATCGTTGATGGAATCATGCTCAACCCGAGGATACACTTGATTTTTTAGTGGGACTGAAAGACGCACTGCCTCTTTATTTCATACTTCTCTGTCGATGTTTTGTCATTCCTTTCTTTTCCTTCTGGTGAAGTTTTTAACTGCGCCTTCTCTTCATGAACTGTTTTCTAACTCTTGCTCCCATGTTTTGGTGGATGGCTTTCATCCTCTTCCAAACACTGCTTCTTAACAGATGGAGTACTTTCTTCCTCAGATTGCAGAGAGTAATGTTTTATAAAAATATCACTTATTTTTCGTCGCTTTCTCTTCTGCACCCTATCGCGCTGGTCTTTCTCTAATTCTGTAGTTACTGAGGGCTGTTGTGGTAGATCGCCTTGGATGAGTATTGGTACATATCAGCTTCCGGGGCGGTTGTCTAGGTTGTTATCCTTAGACCAAAGAATCATCGCTGTATTGGCACTAATATCTCGTTACTTTGTACCATAATCTCGTGGCAAAATATCTTTGCGACAAAGAGGACGAGTATTTTTGTTGCATTCAGGATAAAGAGAGAATATTAGCCTGCCAATAACAGTTGAAAGAGCTATCATGTGAATCATTTCGGACAATTTTTTGTCCCGGCATCCAGCAATAGCTTCACCTTTCAAATACTTTAAGCCCTCAATCAGACAAAAACTGGATAAACAAGCTAATCTCTGGAAGACAACAGTCGCTTGCAGCTTCAGGTGAGTTTGGGTGTGTTGCATAGAATGGTGCATTCTTATACAATTCAACAGCAGTTAGAAGCCTTAGTAGTAGGGATAGATCTTCATTTCCGTTTAGAATAATCGAAGCAGAATTATACAGACAGTTCCCATTACTTGTTGCTTTTTTCGACTGTAATTCTTCAGCTTCAAGATTGCTTGGCAAGTCTGTTGGTAGCAGGCTTTTTCCAAGGCTGTCGTTTGATAAATATTTTCATTTGAAATACTCAAGGTTCTGTAACGCTTTGAGTTCAACGCAATATTCACTCCTGATGTCTTCAACTGGTTTTGCTGCGTTGCTCTTGGCGCTGCCACCCTGTAGAATTTTTTCCTAAGTCCACCGAAACACGTGATTAGACATTTAAGAGTTTAGAAACACATTTTTTAAGAAAAAAACACGGCTTTGAAACCGTGAAACCAAAGATTTCAATGGACACACTAAACGACAAAGTCGACAACGCGAAAAGCTGTCAGTGAAAGCGCTTCATTCTTCGATTTGCAGCCAAAAAAAATTTCCCGCCGGAGTATTTCTTAGCAGCTGACAGGGGAGATATTTATATTATTAAAGGGGAAAAATTTGATAGCTTTCATCAGTTTGCTTCTCATTCAAAATTAGTGCATTTAGAAGATCATTTTTCTGAAGAAGGTTTGTTTGGGAGTCGGTTTTTTCAAGATAAGTTTCAAGGTCACGGGAAAGTGCAGAGTCACGGATCAGTGAACAAATAATGAGAACAAAAGTTATGCAAATTTGTGATTCATCTTGTTACAAGTAACCAAAGGTTTTCGGTTTCAAAAGAACAAAAATGCTCGTTCTATTTCTGGCAACTTTTCATCTGAAAGATTTTCGTGAAAAGTGAAACAATACGATGTGGTCTTTATATTTTAATCAACAAACACTTACGTTATTTACCATATCGAAACAAACGTGACCAATATTTGTTAAAACCATAATAAATTTCTTACTGGAGTACAAGATCCTACGATCTGCCGATTAGTACTTCGGGTGCTCTATCACTGAGATGTAGAAGACTCGAGGCAGTTTAGACTGTTTAACTGGGTTCTATTGAACTGTTGTTTAAATATCAACGGTTTGTGTGAGATTCTGGTGTTTTAAGAACACGGAAGTCTTTTCGCATGAATACAGGCAACCTTGAACTACAAACGACAGCAAAACGCCTTGGCTGTATTCTTTACTGCTATCCTAACTTCTCTGATCTTCCAGCAGTAAAGAAAGGGATTCAGAGATGAATTTGAATAAACTAAAGTTGCCGTAAACAGCCAAAGACCATGAATTGTTGTTCCACTAAGCACTGTATGTCTCAATAATGACACAATTATGAAAGGGGCATAGCATGCTACTAAAGTCAACTGCAACCAGAATATACTGGAAACTACTTTCTTATATTGTACGATATTCAGTCGAACTCTTTCTCGAATTCTTCGCTTTGGTGATACTTTTGCTTTCCTTCCTCTTTCACTTCCTTCATCTGTCGCTCTTCCTGTGCCTTCTACTTCTGCGCCTGCTTCTTCTTCTGAGTCTCTACCTGCCCCAGTCGTTGCTTCTGCTTCTTCTTCTGTGTCTCTACCTGCCCCAGTCGTTGCTTCTGCTTCTTCTTCTGTGTCTCTACCTGCCCCAGTCGTTGCTTCTGCTTCTTCTTCTGTGTATCTACCTGCCCCAGTCGTTGCTTCTGCTTCTTCGTCTGTGTCTCTACCTGCCCTCGTTGCTTGCTTCTTCTTCTTCTTCTTCTTCTGTGTCTCTACCTTCCCCCGTCGCTGCTTCTTCTTCTTCTTCTTCTTCTTCTTCTTCTTCTTCTGTGTCTCTACCTGCCCTCGTCGTTGCTTCTGCTTCTTCTCCTGCGGCTCTTCCTTCCCCCGTTGTTAATCCTGTCTCTTCCTCTCCTCCATCCACTTCTTCTCCTTCGCTTGACTGTCCACACCCAGAGTTGTCCTCTCTTGTAGCCTGATTCCTCTGTAGTCTCTGGTGGATCTTTGCGTAGCAAATCACGGAAGTAACTAAAGATACCAAACCAGCCACAAAAACAACAATCTCTGAAACCGTTGGACTCCACACACGAACCAATCCGCATGAAATAGCAATTATCCAGCACAAAAGTATAACAACTTGAGCTCGCTTCTGTGTCACAACCTCTCTGTATCTCGGCCTCAACAACAAGACAAGAAGTCTGTCAACACTGATGGCTGCCGATATCAACACGGACACTCCACACAACAGATAACTGGAGATGTAAATAACCTCGCTCAAGTGGTAAAAAATATCCAGGTCGGTGTTGGCAAGATCAATGTTAAGTATTATGTTTGCTACGAACAAAGGCTGTGTAAAGAGACCCACGCAAAGGTCGGTTGTGGCCAGGCATGCAAACAGGAGCTTTGTCACAGGATGCAGAGAGGAAACTTTATAAATTGTCAACAGGATCAGAACATTACCCAGAGATGCAGTGAAGGAGAGGATAATGTTGAAGGCTAGGAGAGATGTTAGGACGCCAATTGGTAATTGTGATGACGTGCCTGTAATGTTGGCCATTGGTGTTTACGTTCAGACGTCTGGCTCTATCCTTCCGCCTTTTTTCAGTAAATGAACCTTTCACGGACGATAACTTTTCGGTTTCAGCGTCCTGTTGCAGTGTTGCCAAATTAGCAGTTGCTATTGGATAAAAAGGCTCCTCCCATCGACTGATGTTTCAGTTTACAACTGTTACAGCGTCAATCAGACCTGTTTTCAACTCTTCCGCTTTTTAACTGTGTTCTTGGCGTTTTATTAATGTTCAATGAGCAGGTGTCATATTGATTTAATATGATTTGTTATGCAGATTTTCAGGCCTGTTCTCAACTCTCCCGCTTTTTATCAGAAATACAAAACCGTTGACGAACCCTAGCAGACTGGGGAATAATTGAACACTGACAAGCTATAATTTCCCTCGCAGAGTCGAAAACTTAATTACGATGTAAATAGGAGTCTGCAGCGTTCAAAGAAAGTCGTGTCCGATAGCCCTGGGGTTAGTGGATTCTGCGATCGGGCTGGTGAATTCTGTGCTTAACTTGCCCGCAGGGAAAGTGAAGATTTTTCGGGGTATTAAAAGTACAGAGGTACTATAAGACAAATGTTTTAAATTCCTAATAAGTTCATGCGGACCGAAAGTCGCTCTGACGAAGTGAAATCTGCAAAAATAAGACGAAGTATCGCAATGCATGTCAGACGAGACATGTTGAAATCCCGTGCATGAAGTAAAAACACATATTCATAAAAACTTTGGATGTAAATGCTGCCTATGACTAATTCTTACTTATTCAGAGAAAGCTATTTGTCTAAATTTTGCTTCATAATCATTTTGTAAGGAACATAAACAAAAGGTTTTGATCTTGTACGCCAGTGAGAAATTTATTATGGTTCCAGCAAATATCGGTCAAGTCTATTTCAATATGGTAAATATCGTAAGTATTTGTTGATTAAAATATAAAGACCACATCGCATTGTTTTCACTTTTCACGAAAATCTTTCAGATGAAAAGTTGCCAGAAATAAAACGAACATTTTGTTCTTTTGAAACCGAAAACCTTTGGTTACTTGTAACAAGATGAACCACAAATTTGAATAAATTTTGTTCTCATTATTTGTTCACTGATCCGTGACTCTGCACTTTCCCGTGACCTTTACACTTGACTTGAAAAAACCGACTCCCAAACAAACCTTCTTCAGAAAAATGATCATCTAAATGCACTACTTTTGAATGAGAAGCAAACTGATGAAAGATATCAAATTTTATTCCCTTTAATAATATAAATATCTCCCCTGTCAGCTGCTAAGAAATACTGAGGCGAGAGGGCGCAGTTAAAAGCTTCACCAGAAGGAAAAGAAAGGAATGACAAAACAACGACAGAGAAGTACGTAATAAAGAGGCAGCGCGTCTTTCAGTCCCACTAAAAAAACAAGTGTATCATCGGGCTGAGCATGATTCCATCAACGATGTGATGTTTTGTAAGGTATGTGAAGTGCAATAAAAGATTTTGATCTCAGTCAGTCTTTGTGTTTAGGTTAAGCTTGCACAATTTTTAAAAATCAAAGGCACCATCACAAAGTGTAGACTACAATACAATGTCGTACAATACCGTAGACTATGGCTAATGACAGAAACTCTCTTTCGCAGAAAGCCACAACCCAAGCATACCGCTAACCTCTCCCTTACGAGACCTCTGGTTAGCCCCTTAATACAAAGTTGTTTATGAATTATGGAACTTACCATCAGGCGTCATATATAACCTTTCAAACTGAGCTATAATTGTGTTCACAATTGAGTGTAACATGTTACGAGGATTTGTCTGAGCCAGTTTGTTGTTATAGCTGTTGACAATTGACATTTTCATCTAGGAATGCCGTGCTTATCCAAACATTTGTGATAAATCAAGTCCCCTTTACGAAGGTGCTGGTGGTTTTGGAAAATATCGGGTACAAAGTCTCCAGTACCATAACATATCTAGCGACCACGGAAAGTGCTTGAACAAATGGAAAGTCGACAAAGAAAATGCAGACAAACCCCTTGCAACAATGATGAAGACAATATCTGCAAAACCGGATGAAGAAACCAAATCAAGAATGGAAAGATTGTTCAATACTGCTCATTATGTGGCAAAGGAAGTTCTCGCATTCAAAAATTTCACGGGTTTGTGTGATCTACAAGAGAAGAATGGTCTAAATATAGGAAATAATTATCGCAATAGAATGAAATGTAAAGAGTTTGTGTCCAGAGGAGGATAAAGTTGGTCACCCACTATGCATCATTTACTGTATAGCTCACAAACTGGAACTGGCCGTACTTGATGCTGTGAAGAGGTGCCCTTACCTTCCAACATTTGAGGATACAGTGAAAGAGGGATACAAGTTTTATTATATTCTCCAAAACGACGAAGAGAGATTTCCAATATAATCGATGAAGATGCGGTCTATTACAGCGGTCTGCAGAAGACGAGGTGGCTGGCAAGCAGCTACCGCGCTATTACTACCTTGGAGAAGCACTATGTCACTACTGTTATGCACCTGCAGCATAAAACTGGATCCACTGGTGAAGATGGGGCACGTGCCAAGGGAATTCTGAAACAACTACTATCCGAGAGGTTTGTCGTTTGCCATATAACAGTAGTTGTAGCTCCTTGAAATCTAGTATGGACAAGACAGAGTTATCGCAAGACAAAGGGGCTAGTCCTTTCTGTAACATCATGATATTCTAAACTGGTCAATGAAATAAATTCTTGAAAATATTCGAGGTACGCAGCTGAAAAAAAGTAATTGCATGCTTTAAATGTATGGATGGAGAAGATAGCATCGACCCGATGACATAACACTCTTCCTCGATTGAAAACGCCGCCTGCGTACGGACTGAGGGGCACGCGTACTCGGATGTTTCTAATTGTAACTGTCAAAAGGTTTCAAAAGAAAATATTGTTTTTAACTTCACTGAACACGATTTAATCAGTCCATTCTCCCGTTTTTAGAGTAACTTAAGCAAAGACACGACATATCGAACTAAATCATGATCTAACCTAACGGAAATGTTTTTTTTTTATTTACTTGCAATCGTTAAATACATATTAGATTACTGGTTCCAAGTAGAAAGCGGAAAAAATCTTAATCAATTACTTTAAGTATGTTATTTTAAACGATAAATACTAATGGATGTTAGTTCTTCTTCCTCCTGGTAAAGGATAAAAATTCTACATAACTCCTATTTACATGGTAATTAAGTTTTCGACTCTGCGAGGGAAATTATAGCTTGTCAGTATTCGATTATTCCCCAGTCTGCTATGATATTGAATTGTAGACGATGGTTATCTTTGAAGTCTGTTAGTTAAGTGAGAGATGATGAACCTACGATCTACCGATTAGTAAACTTCGGGTGCTCTACCACTGAGATATAGAAGACTCGAGGCAGCATAGGCTGTTTAACTAGGTTCTACTGAACTGTTATTTAAGTATCAACGGTACGGTTTGTGTGAGATTCTGGTGTTTTAAGGACACGGAAGTCTTTTCGCATGAATACAGGCAACCTTTGTGAACTACAAACGACAGCAAAACGTCTTGGCTGTATTCTTTACTGCTATCCTAACTTCTCTGATCTTCCAGCAGTAAAGAAAGGGATTCAGAGATGAATTTGAGTAAACTAAAGTTGCTGTAAACAGCCAAACACCATGAATTGTTGTTCCACTGAGCACTGTATGTCTCAATAGTGACACGATTATGAAAGGGGCATAGCATGCCACTAAAGTCAACTGCAACCAGAATATACTGGAAACTACTTTCTTATATTGTGTGATATTCAATCGAACTCTTTCTTGAATTCTTCGCTTTTGTGATACTTTTGCTGTCTCTGCTCTTACACTTCTTTCATCTGTCGCTCTTCCTGTGCCTTCTACTCCTGCGCCTGTTTCTTCTTCTGTATCTCTACCTGCTCCTGTTGTTTCTCCTACTCCGTCCTCTGCAGCTCTTTCTACCCCTTCCTCTCCTTCACCCACTTTTTCTCCTGCGTTTGACTGTCCACCCACAGAGCTGTCCTCTACTGTAGCCTGATTTCCCTGTAGTCTTAGGTGGATCTTTACGTAGCAAAGCACAGAAGTAACTAAAGATACCAAACCGGCCACAAAAACAACAATCTCTGAAACTGTTTGACTCCACACACGAACCAATCCACATGAAACAGCAATTACCCAGCATAAAAGTATAACAACTTGAGCTCGCCTCAATGTCACAACCTGTCTGTATTTTAGCCTCAACAACAGGACAAGAAGTCTGTCAACACTGATGGCTGTCGATATCAACACGGACACTCCACACAACACATAACTGGAGATATAAACAACTTCGTCCACGTAGTACAAAATATCCAAGTCGGTGTTGCCGAGATCAATGTTAAGTATTATATCAGCTACGAACAGTGGCTGCGAAAAAAGACCCACACAAAGGTCGGTAGTTGCCAGACATGCAAACAGGAGCTTTGTCACAGGATGCAGAGAGGAAACTTTATAGAGTGTCAGCAGGATCAGAACATTACCTAGAGATGCGGTAAAGGAGAGGATAATGTTGAAAGCTAGGAGAGATGTTAGGACACCAATTGGTAATTGTGATGAGGGCCCTGTAATGTTGGCCATTGGTGTTTACGTTCAGACATCTGGCTTTGTCTTTCCTTGTTTTTTCAGTAAATGAACCTTTTACTGACGATAACTATTCGGTATAGGCGTCCTGTCGCAGCGTGTTGCTCAATCAGAGGTTGCTATTGGATAAAAAGGCTCCACTCGTCGCCTGATGTTTCACTTGACAAATATTGCAGCGTCAATCAGACCTGTTTTCAACTCTTCCGCTTTTAACTATATTCTTGGCGTTTTATTAAATGTTCAATGAGCAGGTGTCATATTGATTTGAAATGATTTATTATGCAGAATTTCTTAATTATTTTCGCTTGTGTTTTGAAGGGCTTCGTCAATGGTTTTGCATTTTTAATCCGTATGTTTCTCTGCCCTTCATACCCATGCTCACTCGTTCTTCATTTTTGTCAACGCAATAAAATCTCGAGTTTTCAAGGTTTGAAAACTAATTTCTCAACGATAAGACAATTACTCAAATTAATACTTAAAATACTCTGCTGGTGTAGCCTTAGGGTGCTTAGCAAATTTATAAAAGCTATCATCGTTTAGGTGTTTTGTCGACATAAACATATTAAGTCGGAAAGCTGATAATTGAGCAGAAAAAAACAAACAAACAAACAAACAAAACAATACAAAAAAATAGTAAAATTGTCATATTTGCACTACCTGTCGGAAGTATGTGTATCGTTTATTTTTTTAAGGGCCAGTCATTTTTTGTCGCCTTGGGGGTGGGGTGAAGGATTTTTGGGAGAACACATGGCTCGAGGGGGGACACGGGGGGGGAGAATCAGTTGTCGCCAAAAGAGTATAAAGAGGGACTATAGAAAATTAACTGCCGATGGGGAGGGCTGAAGGGGGAGGATGATGAGAATATCAGAGAGCCTTATGGGGGAATCAGGTAAATTTTATCTGACGCAGCTCAAATCCTCCTCCATGCAACTCTTACCTTTCCTTAGCCAACAGTTAGTTTTGAGAGTTTTGTTGCATTTTTGATGGAAGTGGGTGAATCTTTCATCGCCTGATGCTGCTTTCCGAACGGACCCAAAGAATTGGAGAACGAAGTCAGGAACTTTGATCCAACTCTCGCTTTCAAGACTACAGTACTAATTTGATCAAAGGACATAGGAAACGAACTTTTTACTGCAATTGTCGTTCAAAACAAGACAGACCTAAACCCATGTAATTAAAAGCGCTTTTTCCTTGTTTGTAGTGTCATTGCAACGCTGTTGTAAAATTACTTATAAAATGTATTTGCATTTATCAATGCATCTCGCCAAGAAGAACACCTAAGCATTTGCTTGGGATTTTTACCTCTCGCTCACAGTTCCCGTAGCCTCCCCGCGCGGCACACATAAAATGCCAAGAGCCATGGTGGTTGAGGGTGAGTATTTTCTTATTTCAAGCTTTTTCTTATGAGGTTTCGATTAGAGCACGTTAGATCGAAAAAAGGTCCCGCTGGAGCCCGTTTCTCGAAGGTTCCGGTAACTGAACGGACCCCTGAAGCTGTTCTGTTTTCTGTTTTTAAGAACATCCTGGCAGTTTGAGAATTAAGAAACCCTGAAACTTCCTTTCCAATGACCACGAGTGAACTTTTCTAGCGAATGAAATAGTCAACGATTTTGATATATGATTACTAGGAAAGTGTCTCTAAAACCACCACTTTTTTTTATCAAAGGTTTACATATCATTTAATTACATACATTGTACATTCATTTCAATCTATGATCTACTAATACAGTGCACCAAATTTTCCACATATCACAATCATGCAATAACAACGTAACACAAATCAGGTATGACAATAAATCTATTTCTCTGTGGAAAAATGTCAAGATATGTAACAATATTTCCCCCACCCACTAATACAGACGAATGAAATGCTACAAAATTTTATGACAACTGACATTTTTCCATGCAGGAGACTTGGGTAAAAATTGTGCCATCCTTCACAGTAAACACCGTACACTGACGTAATACAGAGGAAGCAATTACTTTTTCCAGCTGCGTGCCTCAATTATTTTCAAGAATTTATTTCATTGGCCAGTGTAGAATATATCAGGTTGTTACAGAAAGGACTAGCACCGTTGTCTTGCGGTAAATCTGTCTTATCCATACTAGATTTCAAGGAGCTACAACTACTGTTTCATGGTGTTCAACAGGCACAGTCCTTTGAGTTAGGTTTGTTGTCATTTGAGAGTCTTATTTGGTCTGGGAAATCATTGTATAATTCAACCTCTGTCTCTTGAGCAAGAGCATTTTTAGCAATGGTCTGGAAAGCTTGCTCCACATTGATGGCTTCTTTGGCACTGGTCTCAAAGTATGGAATGTCATTCTTTGAGTGGCACCAAGCTTGTGCGCGTTTGGCCATGACCTGAAAAAGTGGTTTTCAAACATTAGAACTTGGTCTTAGTCTCTTAGCCTCTAGTTAACACTTAACAAGTGACCAAGACAGAATTTTTCCTTACAATATCAATACAATATCAAGCAGGTAGGTGATGAGAACAGAGAAGAATACCAATCATGGGATTATTAGTTGATCCAATACCAAATTCTCTCAGCTAACATCATAAGATTTGTATGGCAGACAGTAAGGAGAATTACTTACTAGATCTTGGGAGTGAAAGGGTTAAAAAGCTTTACTACAGGTATTCTCGTAGCCTTTTTTGTACAATAGAACTTATTAGAATTGTCAAGTAAATCACTTCTGGGAGGTGACTGGTTTAAAGCTTCCTATTCTTCTCTAATCCTGATGTAAGGTTGATGTCCTTCCAAACCTCCCATGCTTAAAAGAATGACCATCAAACCTTTTTCTGAAGAAGTACTGAGTGCTCAATCTTATACAGTCAAACCTTTATTAAGCAGTCACCCCCAGAAATTGTAGAAGTGAGCACTAAATATTACTTGGCCACTTCATATTGGTTCCACAGAATTGAAGTCTTATAAAAAATGCCATTTGATGCCATAATTGACCACTTAATGTACAAAAACTCCCTCAGAAATATTACAAAAATTGATTTCAGGAGAGAAATGATTTAAATAGTATTCTTAGTTTTATTTGAGAAGTTTCACTTTAAGTTACTATTCAATACAGTTGGAAGACTACAGAAACAGGCCGTTGGGACTCACTCTAAGCTGACCACGACTGCATGACAAAGGTGACTGCTTGATAGATGTGAAAATTAGAGTTTCACTTTAAGTAACTATTCATTACAGTTGGAAGACTACAGAAACAGGCCATTGGGACTCACTCCAAGGTGACCATGACTGCATGACAGAGGTGACTGCTTGATAAATGTGAAAATTACAGCTATAAGGGGGAAAAAATTTGGAACTTTGGCCATTGGCTGCTTAATGTAGGGTGAACACTTTAAACAATTGTCCAAATTGCTAAACCAAACCAACACCATACATATAAATCCCACAAACCGCTCTAATTTTCATTTGTCATTTTCTAATTCAGATAAACATACTCTGTCAAGACTCACACTCACCACTCTGTTTTCCAAGTCAATTTTGTTTCCTAAGACCACAAAAGGAAAGTTTTCAGGATCACGTGGGCTGGCTTGAATAAGGAACTCATCTCTCCAACTGTCTAGTGTCTTGAATGTTGTCGGTTGAGTCACATCAAAGACCAGGACACAACAGTCTGCACCTCGATAAAATGCCACTCCCAAGCTTTGAAATCTCTCTTGTCCAGCTGTGTCCCATATCTTGACAGAAAAATAATAAGAATAAAAAAGTTTAAGGTACAATCCAGTAAAGTGCTTTGCACATGAGGGGCATAAAGAAAGTTTCAATGTCAGAGCCACATCCATTATTCATTACACTGCACATGTATGTAAGCTGAATCATTTATGCCTTTTGATTGGGTCTGACTTACGATCTGAATGAGAACAGATGCATTGATGAAACAAATAGATTCCATTTCAGAATGGAAATGTTGTTCCTACTACATTTTGACATCATCTGTGATCTATTGCTGAACAGGTGCATGGCAACATGGAATCTCTCTGTTAAATTGATTTATGCACCACAAGATAGAGGAGGGGGTTAGGGCAGGGAGGCAAATTCTAACCTGCAACCTTTGCTGCAGATAAGCAAAGATTTCCCACAATTGGGGAATGGACCCCCTACTTCAACACAATGTTCAAAGAACTCTTCAAATGGAATACAAGGGCACAACTAGCAATCTTAGAATTATAGTGCTTAACTGTCAAACTCCCACGCATGAATAAAACATGCATTTCTCCTTAAAATATCCATACATTATCTGACAAAAAGGTAATGGGAATACTGAAACTTATCAGCTAGAAGATGTTATCTTGATCTACTACAAAATTCTTGATCTACCACCAAATTCTTGATACTAGTTTGTCAGTAAACGTGTGGTAGCTTGAGGGGAAAATTAACTGTCAAATCTCGGGATGTAAAGGCTAAGTCAAATCATTGATTAAACAGTTTTCCATACAGCACAGAAAGTTGCAAGTCCAAGATAAAATGCAAAGGAACTGAATCTTCTCACCTGCATTGTAACTAGCCTGTCATCTACCATGACTTCTTTTGTGAGGAAGTCAGCTCCAATTGTCGCCTTGTATTGATTACTAAATTTTTTGTTGACATACTGGTTCATAAGTGATGTCTTTCCAACCCTTCAAAGCAAGAACCACAAGAAAATTAATATTACCATTGCCCTACATCGTCTAAACTATTCCCTTTTCAGGACTTAGCAAACACAGATACAAATGTTCCAAGCCGACGAATCAACTCACTTATGAAAGAGATCTTCATGTGCTTAAGTAGACAGACACTACTGATGATCCATTGTGATGGTTATCAAGTTTATTTAACATCTAGGGATTATTCAAAAATATTCACTAAGCCTGAGGCAAGTACCTTATTTACTCATGTATAAGTCGCACTTGTGTAAAAGTCAACCCCCCCCTATTTAAGTTCAAAAATTGGATTTTTCATCATTTCTTGTCAAAGAAGTAAAATTCTGACAGATAGAAATTTCCCAAAAGCTAACCTCCTGTTTCTGGGAATGTATTGAAAACATGGGGAAATTAAAAAACTGCAGAGAAAAATGTAACAGTGTGCTTTGAAGTTTATCAGCACCTGTTTATATCACCACAATTTAAGCACACACAAGCACCTCCATTTATTGGAGAAGTATTTTACCATATTTTGTAAATCGTATTGAAAATGAAACCCTCTTGTATTTAACTAACCTTTATCTTAATGTTGAGTTTGAAAGGGGATTAAGTAAACTGAAGCAACACCAAAGAGCTTCAAAGGATCACATGTACCATAATTTCCAGCTGTTTACCCGCAGGTAATCTGTTGATTTTGCATTAAATGCGCACCACTGTGGGTAATAGGGAGGTGTGGGTTATGTGACAATTTTAAAACCTACTGGTAGTTGAATTGAAAACAATTATCACCAACATGCGTGTCCACCTCTCCAATGAATTTTTTTGTATTAAGAGTGCCACAAAGCAGCATGAAAACATGATGCTGACTTGACTTTATTTCACACATAATTAGTTGCATGACGAACAAATTGCTATTGGCACGCGTGAAAACAAAACCTTGATGGTGACAAAAATAATCCAAACTATCTGGCACATCAGTTACAAATTTCCATTTAACACTAGCTTGAGCTAAAGAGAATTTTCTCATTTTAAGGGACTTGTTAAGCCCATTAGAACCAGAGATATCAATTTTGTTCAGAAATCGCTGACAGTACCTTATAATTAAAGTTTTAACACTCACCCAGCTTTCTTTCAACAAATCAACATGGCGCTGAATGATTGCTTGCACAAACGTTGAGATTTGGGCATGGGTTGCTACTGTTTACTGTATAATTTTATCAATATAATAAAGTACAAACTAACATTGACACAGAATTGTGCACAAGTCTGAATTTCTTTGACCTTTAAACTAGACTAGGACGCTTTCAAGTTTTCTAAAGTTAGATGACAACTTTTAAAAGACTGAAATGTATCACCTTAATGTCACATTTTCTTGCTTTTGAAAGGACTACTTTCCGAAGGACAATTTTTTGGTTGAGGAAAACCACTGTTGTTTTATCATTGAAATCCATACACAGCACTAAGTGATAAGCGTTAGGGGCAAAAACATTACATGATAAGAAAATTATTAAGAATAATTTTCCTTACCCACTATCACCCAAGATAATGACTTTCAGAAGAACCTTCTTTCTTGATGCCATGCTAAACCTTTGAAAAATAAGACAAAACCTTGATCAAAATAGGAATTGTTGTAGCCTGAGGAATAACCTTCTATAACAAATTCTCCAAACTAAAATTACAAGAATTGACAGGCAGACTGTAAGAAGAGTTCACAGTGAGATCTTGGGGGTTCAAGAGTTAGGTCACAGAGTTATGTTCCTTGGAAAGACACTACCCTCCTAGTGTGCTTTTCTTCACCCAATGAGCATCAACATAGAGACTGTTCAGCTCCTCTCCAATGGTCTCATGGTTTGTGGTGAGTTGTGTCCAATAGCTATGAAACTCACTACTTAAACAACTGAGTCACAGTCAATTATTTAAAAAAAGCTCTCTCCTTATCTCTAGCTTGTGACTACATCTCAACCCTAATAAAGGGGTAAGTTTCTAAAGAAACTGTGTGACTGTTAACAACTGGGTTGAAAACGTAAATCTAAAAAGCCCTGCCTACTAACCCTGCCTACCAACTGCATCACAATTAGAATGTATGGCAATATGTTAAGTACCACCTTCCCACAGTTAGAATGCATGACAATCTGTAAAGTACCATTGAAAACTAAAAAATTTCCTTACATTTTCCAGCAGAAGATGCACCCTAACCTCCCTTTCCCCACCCCCCATATGGGCTTGTGCTTTTGACAATAAAAATTATAAGCTGTTCACTTAATGTACCCAACCATTTGCTTAATTTATAACTGATGACCATGTGGACTAGCGTCAAATCCACAGGAAAAGCAATTCTACATGTTTCTTCATACGTAAGAAGAACAATTGTCTGTGAAACACATGTAAGACACAGAACACCCTGTGGTGCATATTTGAAGCTGGCTGAAAGATGTCATGGCACCACAAACTTGATTAAATTGATTCTTTGTCTGCTTCCCAAATACTGTCATGGCAAAACAAAGGTGATTCAAATTTTGTCTGGTCTGCTGCCAGAATACTAGAGGTACACCCAATCTTTGCACTAAAATTTTTTTTTAATAAAATCTTCTTTAGAAAAGTCATTTCATACCATTCACACACAGTGAGCTACACTAAAAGAACACTCCACAAATTCTCTAAGACTCAACTTGCTACATGACCCAGTAATGTTTACAGAAGAATTATAGCTATCTTTGATACTTAGCAGTAGATTTGTTCCATAATTTAAAAATTTCATTAAATGAAAATCCGTAATGAAATTTTCCAAATTGAGAAGATGAGGCTCAGATTCAAGTCATCAAATTTGGTGTTACAACTTTTCTTCAACTGAATATCGATTTCATGTTGGACAAAAAGGAATAAACGGGACAAGGAAAACTCACAGAGTTATTCCGGTAATTCGGCTACAAAACGAAACTAGTTTTTAAGGTCCGGTTGAAATATATTGCACTTTGCCCTAAACAGTTTTAAGTACATATCCCACAGTTTGATAATCAAACACAATAAAACAACCATTTACAACCAATTATAATCAAAAGAAACGTGTATAAACCGAACAAAACTACAGGATAACTCCCCTGTGCTCATATTGACACAACCACTGTTCAACTTGATGTCGGATTACGAAATATAGATAGCAATTTCAGATTTTCAGGAACGAGAATTGCTTCGTTTACATTCTCTATTTTCTCACATAAAGTACAAAACAAGGCAGAAAAGTTCTCACATTAATAGTGGCGTGAAACGATGCGGTCAAAAGGTAATCGTTCGGGTATATCATGCCGACGTTTAAGCGAAATGTCACTAGCCGAGTCCTCCGCCATTTTTCCCTTCCATCGTTGCGACTAGAAATCTCGCTTCGTGCAAAGATCTTCGGCATAAAAATCAAGCAGTAGTTCGCATAAGGTAAACAACAACTCAAGACGTTAGTGCATAACTAAATCTAGTCATTAAAACTGTTGTACTCACCGGATTTCAAGAAACAAACCGTTAAATGGTCAGTTGCGACACACTACCTGAGCGTAATATGGCGGAGCCCTGAAACATAGGTCTCGTGACTTCACTACAATCTATATTTCATGTTACGTCATGCCCAGCCTCGTTCTCATACACATCCAATATGGCGCCGAAAGCTATCCGGAAAGCCATTCCGTCTAAAAACGGTGGATTTGCAGCAGTGAAAGATTTTGTAGCTGACTTTTACAAAAATCCTATGAAATGGTAAGCGTATTGAAGCTTATGTAATCGTTA
This sequence comes from Pocillopora meandrina, assembly GCA_942486045.1. Taxonomy (NCBI): domain Eukaryota; kingdom Metazoa; phylum Cnidaria; class Anthozoa; order Scleractinia; family Pocilloporidae; genus Pocillopora; species Pocillopora meandrina. The sequence continues at coordinate 2,210,245 of CALNXJ010000030.1, forward strand.
TTTTCTCTTTATCTAGTGATGTGACCGTAAGAAACGGCTTGAAGTAATAAGCAAGGAATGTTCACGAGGAAAGCACGTTTTGTGGTCGAGCTATGTGCGTCTCCGGCCTGTTTTGTTTGAGTGGGTTTTGCGGGTCACGACGCGGCCATTATCACGCGACCTGGATAAGGGCCGAACTTTTGGTTGAATAGCGTGTAAGGAAAATGTTAAATTATATGTAATTTTGACGATGGGTAATTGTCAAATTTCTCCATTTTGAATTGCGGATGACTGAGCGGTGCGATGTATTCTTTGATAAATCTTTTAAATCGCATCTTTTTCCCAGCCAATGAGAAAGCAACACTTAAACAAAACAGCCGATCAGATTTCAGATTTCCAGCCAATGAGAAAGCAACATTGAAACAAAATAGCCAATCAAATTTCAAGGCTTGTTCTTGGAAGGCCAGCATGATCACCAAGGGCACTATGCCATCCTGGAAGCAGGGGGGTGGGGAGGGGGTGTGAAAGGTGAAGTCTCTCTTTCTCCTTCTTACCATTTAAAACTAGGGTAATCTTTTGTGTAAGCCAGAAATGGATCGTATTCTTGGTCCCTGATGTATAAAGGTCACATGACATGCACTACTTTATCTGCCAGTAGTGTGATCTAACTTTTGAACAACCAGGGCCAGGAGTATTGATATTCCTTAAATGGGGATGATGGAACAAGACTTCAGTTACATGAGGGAAGATGTGAGGGAGGCTAAGTGGTAGGTTTCAGAGGTGGAAGTTTCTGGATGTGAGGTCATGTTTTTTTGGCCAACCCCACCCCCTCCCCTTTCATAAAACCAGCATGGTTGGAAAGGACACCATTTATTCCAAGATTGGAGGGGAGGGCATTCCATTTTCCCTTACATTGTTTTTAGGTAAAAAGTCTTTCTATAATGCATTAAGAACTAAGAACTTGCTGCCTCTCATTGATTCCACAAAGATTTTCATTTGTTTTTTTTTTTTAACAAGCTGAGTTAATATCAGAAAATACATCTCACTCCTATTCTTTTCCTTATTCAAGGCAGCTGATAAAACACACTGCAATATTCATCCTAGCTGTGGCAGCTGCAAGAGAACTTTCAGACATTGATCTCATGGCCCCTGTTCCTCCTCCTTCATAGAGCCACAGGTAAGCATGCAATAGTTTTGGAACTTTTCACATACATAATAAGGTGGATTCTGCACTTGAGCCAAGTGCCCTATGTAACTGCCACTCATTCCAGTTTCTGCAGCATGAAGCAACAAGAAGTCTCACTACTCTCTCCCTGAATGGGATGCTAGTCCATTGCAGGTTACCCCCCGCATTTCAACTGCTTTCTCTGACAGTTTGCAGATACTTGCACCCAATTCTGGGTGGAGAGAGAGAGAGAGACAGTGAGAGAATAAATAAATCCGATCGCGCCATAATGTGGTGGCACAAGTTGTGTAAGCCACACAAAAAGTATTTTGAGCAAGTACACAACACAATAACCCAATCTGTCTCAAACCTTGACCTTCCAACCAGCATGTTGGCCAATAAGCCAACCAGTCCCAGAAGCTTCATGAAAAAAACTCTGAAAATGTTGAGTTGTTGTAAAATGAGACTTCTAGGACAAGGCGAAGCCAAGGATAAAAAGTGGTCAGGGTCAAGCCTAGACCACTTTTTCATACAGTACTTACCCTTTAACATCTTCCCGAACTCTTATTTTACAGCTGCAACTACTACTACTACTACTGAGACAAGCTCAGAAATCTCATGTCATAATTTTTTTGGAAAAAGTTATGACATATTAACTTGTAAACCTTCAGTATCAGAACGAATTTCAATAAATTCAACCATACAACAGGAACTTCTGTCAAAAATATTGTATCTTGAGAGTTTTATTAAAAATTTTTTTGGTGGATGCATCCTTGATTTCAAAATTTATTTTCTTGCATAATATACTATATATTTTAGATTTTAGAAGATTTATCTGAGGATAATTTCACCTTAGTTTATCTTTATAGTTAATCATATTCAGAATATCAAACAGATAAGTGACCAGAATAGAGAAAATCCATCAATTGGGTTGGGATAATTTGTTGATGTCTCTTCAACTCTTTAACTAAATTCTCTGAATATTAAACATCAAACAGATATATGAATAGAGAAAAATATCAATTTGGGGATGGTTGATCCAATTAAATTTCAAATTTGATCAGTTAGGAGAGTTTCAAATTTGATCAGGGAGTTAAAGAGTTAATTTCTCTTTCAAAGTCCTAGTTTCATCACTTTTTTTTATCTTCATTTCCGATCTCCTTTGGGATCTCTCCATTCTCGAAATTTTTTCATTCTCAAAATTTTTTTTTTTTTTCTCAAAAAACTTTTTTTATCTTCATTTCCGATCTCCTTTGGGATCTCTCCATTCTCAATATTTTCTAATACTCTTCAAATACAGTCTTATAATTATTCAACTCTCTGTCCATCTGACTGATGTCCATAATTTCAAGGTTATGTATTGCTTGATTCATTTCAAATTTGTGTGATTCAACAACTTTGATTGAGTTTTGAATTTTTTCACAGACTCTTTGAAATCTCATGGTAAGTTCCTCTAAAAAAGGCATCTTTCATTGTATGAAAACCAAAAAACCAAAACCCAAAAAATAGCCAACTTTTCTACTACACGGTTTAATAATGGACAAAAAAATAAATCAATCATAAATCAATCAGCTGATACCTTGAATACTAAGCATATATTTAGTCGAGTTGAATTTGCATGTCGTTTGTAAGAATAATATTCAACCTGTTCAATGTCTTTTGAAATGCAAATCTGATTTCATTATGTTTACAAGTGATCTGATTTCTTTTTGGTACTCTTCCTTTATCTGTTTTTTGAAGGGCCTGGACGTCAACCTTAGATAAGCTTCTTGCTTAATTTCTCAGCTGCTTTTCAGTGAATAATTCTGCTCAATCTCTAGCAAAATTGAGTTGAACTCAATATCAGAGATAGAATTATTATCCATTGCCTTTGAAGTTAACCTGCATACTGACAGGTGCTTTGCCTCAGAAATTGAAATTGTTCTTTCAATTTTTGTAATTTTCTTATTGAGTCTTTTGCCCCCAGCAGTAAATGCTGTTGATATAAAAACAAACAAGCCAGTTAAATTAACCATGGGTGCCCCAACAATCATCCCAATTCCACTCAGGGAAACTGCCAGACCGCTTGTTGAAAATACAGCTGACGTTACTCCTATCACAGTGAATGTTGCGAGACGAACGGATCTAATTTTCTTTAATTTGCCAAGGACACGTCGTTAACGAGTAATTTCATTCTTAAGCTCCTTTTGACCATCACAAATCCTCTTCAACCAGAAATCATCTGGTATTATTAGATAAAGTTGTGGTGCACTTGGTAATATGTTTTGATCAGTCATTTTTAAATCATTAAATTGTTTAAAACTCCAACCTCAAAGGAAGGCCTTTGAAATCAATGATCTTATTCCTGTCACGCGAACCCTCATTGATGTGATATAATACGTTATTATTATTGCACTTTACCACGATGAGCAAGCACAACCTTTTTTACGAATTGTAATTCCTTGTAGATATTTTTCGCTGGATTGGTGTTTCCTAATAACAATTAACCCTACCTAAGGGCTGCCCGACGATGTCGAAGCATCCAATAACGCTTGAGGGCTCTCCACTGAATAGGTTTTCGTCATTGTGAAAGAGATCAGAGTGGACAAGGTTGTTGTTAAATGTGGTAAACTTTTGGATTGATGATTTGTAGTCGTCGCTATATGCCAAGAAGATTAGCCATATCATTGTCAAGAATTACTGAAACTGACATACTTTTCTCATTTACAAAGACACTCTTTGGACAGAAGAACAAATCAAGGCACACCACGACTTCTTCATAAGAAGATACAATATTGATGCTGATCCTGTCATATGATTGAATTTATCGAAATTCGTTCTGATACGGAAGATTGACAAGTTGATTTGTCATAATTTTTTTTTAGAAAAAAATTATGGCATGAGATTTCCGAGCTTGTCTTAGTAGTAATAGTTATAAAATAAGAGTTCTGGGAGAAGTTAAAGGTGTTAGGAACTGTACGATACGTTAATTATTCCTAAGTTGATAGACATTTATAAGTGATTTCGTTAATCTATACATAACCAAACAAACACGTATGCGACACGTGTTTTATCGCCCCATATATGGCACTGTTCCACGTGCCTACTACGGGATGTTTTGTGTGTGTTTCCTTCGAATAAGCCGAGAGTTGTGAGTGGGAGTTAACCGAAGCGTTGTAGTAAAATTGCCAAATCAGGTGAATACATCGTGAGTAAATAAGGAGGTGTGGTACAGCCTTTTTCACGTTTTCGTCAAGGGTAAGTATGAAAAAGTGCTCTTGGCTTGACCCGGACCACTTATTATCCTTGGTTTTGCTTTGTCCAAGAACCCTCATTTTACAAGTACTTGTTTTTCTTATTTTCAGGTCACAACCACCCCTTACTTGTTTAAGTATCTGATGGAAGGCGTTTCAGACAGATTCAGCAAGACGTACCCATGTCAACGAACAAACAATTCTTTTTTGTGTGAATATAGAGGGTTCAATGCTGTAACACATCTAATAAAAGTTTCCAATTTGTGATACACAGATCTCTAAAGCTTAGTCAGTGGATGAAAATGCTAGGTGATTGGAAGTTCTGAGGTCAGAATCTTTAGGGGGTATTTCTCTCTCTTAACCCTTAAACTGCCATGAGTGACTAAGACAGAATTTCTCTTTACCATGTCAGTACAATATCAAGCAGACAAGTGACGAGAATTTTAAAAAAATTTAATTAGGAGATTATCAGTTGATCCAATTCAAAATTCTCCAAATTAACATACAGTCATACAAATTTAAAGCTCGCCTCTAAAAGCTTGTAATTTCTTTTAGACCTGGTTGCTTCAGTAGTAAATTAGAAATTGCTTTTATTGCTAGTGGAGTTATGCAGCAGAAAGGCTTTTGTGTTGCAAAAATGTTCGCGTGATGTGTGTTCCTTGCTAAGGTCTGTTAGAGGCGTCCAGTTTGTTAAACGGAGCGATACAGTAGATGGCGCGATAGCAATGGAGGAGAGAAAAAAAGGGGGAGGCTTGGGTCGGGCTACAATCTGCAACCCGACCCAAGCCTCTCTCGTTTCTTTACTTCTAATTTCGCGCAGCTTACGGACTGAACGCCCGGAACAGGTTATCCTTACTATAGCTCGAGAGCGACTAAATATTGACATCTGAAAGGTAGCTAGTTTGCGTGGTATGCAGCCTTTTGTTTGCAATCTGGACGGAAAACTAGACAAACCACTCAAAGCTCCACCGCTGCTTTTTAGCGGGTCCGCCGCCTTTATTTTCACCAAGTACCTACAAAAAATTAAAAGCTATCGAGGATGGGCAAGAAACGGATCACTGGGAACAAGCGCTAACATGACTTAGGGGTTTTCAGATACTGCGGTTCCCCCTATCAGCCTTCTCCCTTTTCTACAGCTTGCATAACAGGCGTACAGGTAGGGATAAAGGGGGACCCTAAGCGTTCCAATATCCTAATTTCGTGCCTGACTCGATTTATGCGTTCGCATCGCGCTTGTAGGCTCTGTTCGCCCATAAAGAAGCCGGGAAAAAAATCTGGGCGCACCTTTGGCGCACTGATTATTGATCTTAGGTTTCTAAAACGAACTAGCTGTACCTGAGTACCAAAGACAGAAAAGCCTTTAATAATACTAAAAATAGTAATAATAATACTAAAAATAACAGATAGAAAAGAAAAAAAAGCTAAAATATGGTCAAAAAGAGGTTAACATGTTGATAAATATCAGCTAAAAATTTTTACTTCCGAAAGACGTTTTCAAACAACCGTTTTACGATCGACTTTCTCAGTCAAAATCTGGCAATGTGTAAGAATTATATGCTTCTTTATCAGCCTACAGTTTAAAAGCTTTCGGTCTCCTTGGTATGCCTGCCTGCGCATGCTCGGCTGTATTTTTAGCTGACCAGCGTTTGAACCAAACGATTACCATAATCGTGACCCAAATCAGGACAATAGCTGCAAAGCTCGTCACACACAGCACTATTATCATGGTCGAGGAAAGCTCGTCTTCTTCCACCTCCGTCTGATCATCATCATCCTTTGACTTTTGATCTAGAAAACGCGAGAAAAGATTAATTTCTTCGACGGAAGCAGGATTGTTGAGAGCAAGGCCGGAGTAGGGGTGTAAGATCGTGGGTGAAGATTGGAGCAGAGAACACTGAAAATGTACACACCTTTTCCATCATCTTGCTCTTTGACCAAATAAGGACCAACAACGAGAGAGAACGTGTTGGATCCTGGGTCGTATTTATAATCAGACTCCTCTTCCACACTCCTCCTCTTCCTGGATCCTCCATTCGAACCTGCTGTACAATTGTTACAGCGGTCAGTGCACAACGAGGCATTGGCTTTTTCAAGACAGACGATGACGTCACAGAAGAAAAAGACGAAATCAGTCGGGGAATTCAGAATGCGGAAGGCGTCTATCTGGAAATCCTGAATGGTTGAATTGGCACAGTCGTAGTCCAGAGTCTCGTCTTTGCCATTATTGCAGCTGTTTCGAAACGGAAGAAAAATATGAAAGTTTTCACTTCGTAAAAGTGATGAGTTGGCGATATATTTAAACTGAAGATAATGAAGATTTATTTTTAATTAATTAATTTTATTAATAATTTAATTTTTTCTTAATTTATTAATAATAATTTATTAAAGACCGATAGATATATGGTTGGAATACACCACAATGTGGCCAGCATCTTATTACGATCACTTCTAGTGCCCAAAAGGATTTAAGAAATGATAATTATTTCGACAACCTGCTTATAATAATTTCACTGGAGTGCCAAAAGTAATTCTGAATTGGTTTTGCTTCACCTCGCTCTGTGATTGGTTAGGAATATTCACACCATTCTTTGAACCAATCAGATTCCAAACCAAAAGGAATTGAGACCACGTCACCCGCGTTTTCTCCAACTTCAGACCGTTTAAATAATCGATGTAGTTACTTTTAGTTCTCCTCGGCCTTTCGTAATACTTTCTTTGTTCTGATTTACTGTTGGGATCAGTTTGGTCTCGGTTTTGCGGAACTTAATCGAAATGCTCTATAGGGCGACTGGATCAATATCAGTATCTGGGCAACTGCCCACCTACCCCTCCCTTAACTCAAAAATAGTCGATTGATAACAAGTTAGGGTTAATGTTGGGTTAGGGGAGGGGTAGGTGGGCAGTTGCCCAGTTACTGATATTGATCCCTGCACCTTACCGTTGTTAGAAACCAGATTTTCATTCCCCGACGATTGCCAGATTATTGAGGTTCCCTTGTGTACACGAATAAATTTGACGAGTCAAAAAATAGTCGATTTAATGTTCAGGTACAACCTTCTAAACGTAGACTTGGTATTACTGGGAATATCAGTTGTTATATACTCATTCAATGTGGTTTTTACCCTTTTTCGAGAAATTCGTGCGATCCAGTAAAATCCTGGTTTCTTGCCCAGCATTTGTCGAGATGAAGAATCAAAGCTGAATCGGCTGACAAAACTTGTACTCTGAAGTGTAACGGGGTTCCGGGTATTACGGGAAGGTCTCGGTTTAACTTGCGGGTCCTTTCTGCGTCACTGAATACTTTCATTTCAAACGAAAATTTCCCATACACTGAAATAAATACATGCAAAGTGATTAAATAATATTTACGAAAATTTCTTGCAAACCCGAAGGGTACAATTGGCGATCAGGGAGGCATTCAGATAAACAGCGTGGCTGACTGACAGACATAAAGATAGACACACAGACACAGGGACAGACAAACACATAGACAGACAGACATATTAAAAGAGGGGGTAAGTTTCTAAAGAAACTGTGACGCTGCGTGGGTGTGAGAATATATCAAGATAATTTTGTATTATCAGCTGAGTTGATAACGTAAATTGGCCACCGTAAAGAGTTTCAAAGCTGACGAAAGCGCAGGACGAAGGGCTAAAAATTTCGAGACGTCAGCTTTGAAACTCTTTACGGTGGCCAATTTACAACTCAGTTGATAAAACCAACCTTTTCATGAGACAGACATGTTGACTGACTGACATACAGTCTGACAAACAGACAGGCAGACTCACTGATACTGAGATAGACAGCTAAACCGACGTCGAAAATCAGTCAGATCGACTGCCTGACACACCGATAGAAAGACAGACACATAGACGGGCTGACAGACAAACAGACCGACTGCAAAACAGATGCACTTAAACTTAATAGCAGCAAGCAGACGCAATTTGAGAAATAAGTGGACCAGAAGCAATTTACAGCGCAAACTAACTCACGTCATACCTGTTTGACTGACGGTGATTTCCTGCTCAGGCGTTATGGAAACAGATACAGAACCATTACGATCATACCTGCAGATGATACGAGACTCAAAATCGTACTTGCGCGTTTGCAGCTGATTCCCAACAGGTTTTGGACTCCATTTTACAGCATTGGAGAACTCAATGTAATCGGGATTCGAGCCATCCCGAGTCGTTCCGCAGTCATTTAGAGGTATATCGAACCTGGCGTGGGTTGCATTGTTATCCGTAACTTTGCAGTTGGTATCGATGAGATGCATTTCGGAGACAACTAGATCAGGATTTTTAGTTAAGTTCACTACTATCCTCATTTCGGTTGGAAAACACGACGAAACTGACCCCAAATCTGGTAAAAAAATTAATTGGAAGAGGACAAATTGTTATTCATTAATCTATATTAATATAATTTTTTTTTCATATAATTAGTTCTAATCTTTGAGGAAATTTCCGTGAAAGGTTCCAGTTATTGGCAGGTAACGTCAGTCATAATTTATCGCTGGAAAGTAAGGAAGGGGTGGGGGGTTGGGCAGAGGATTTGGGGGAGTCACATGTTTTTTACAGGGGGAAGGGAAGGGAAGGGAGATCAGTCGTCGCCAACAAAGTATGCAGGGAGGACTATACAATTGAATGCCAATTAACTGGAAATGAGGGGGGAGGGGGTCACATCACAGTGCGGATCTCCCTCTTCGGCCCCCCCCCTCGTTCAGGTACCGGTCCTTAATGTTGAAAAACCAAACTTTTCAACAGTTTTTTTCCTAAGGCTGTACCCAATTTATTCTGGAGGTGCTCATTATTCTGAGGCAAAAAAAAGGGGAAAAATTGAATTTCTTAGAAGGTGAGTAGCAAGCTACTAACCATTGGCAAACGCTTCGTCTTGCTTGGAGGTAAATAAAATGGCAAGAAGGAAACTTCCTGTGATGAGTCTCATTTCTCCAGTGCTTTTAAGTTGTAGCTTTTGGGGACGTAATCTGAAAAGGAGTAGGTATAGTAATAAATGTTGCGTATCAGGTTGAGACAGGTTGTTTGAAACAAAATTATGTTAGCTAGCACCTGTAACGGAAAATTTTGTAGGTTTATCAGTTTTTTGGATCGAGGAAAATTCAAAAAAGATAACTTTCTGTAAGAAAAATCCCTGGCGCTAAAAAAACCGTAAAAATTTTGCGAGGTAACCAAGAACATTACAATGGGGCGTAAAAAAATTTGACTTCGTTTTAACCCGTTTAATCCCAAGATCTCGTTAGTAATTCTCCTCACTGTCCGCCACACACCTCTTATGATATTAGTTCTGAGAATTTGGCTTTGTATGAGCTAAAAATCCCTCAATTGATAATTTTCTTTATTCTCATCACGTGTCTGTTTGATGTTGTATCGAGATTGTAAGGAGAAATTCTGATTCGGTCACTCATAAAAATGAGTGGTTTAATTGCGTCTTTCACTGAATACAAACTTAGCCAGAGAAGGGTTGGTTTCTGAAGAAACTGTGGTTCTGTGTCGGTGGGCGGTAGTACAAGACAATTGGGTTTTAACTGACTGTAAATATGTGAAAATCATATATGTGAACTGCGGATAAAGAAATGAATTAGAAGCGATCTTCACGGTTAACTCTACTTAAGCAGTAATATTTGGGGTTTATTACATGAGTTGATAATTTAAATCCGCCATAGTAAAGAGTTTCTAAAGCTGGCGTTTCGGAATGTTGGCTCTTTGTCGGAACGAAACTCGAAACTTCAGCTCCAAGAACCGCTCTTTACGGCGGACAATTTACATCATAGGTTGGTGTCTGGTTGATATGGGGTGCACTTAATACAGACCGATTTAAACTGTAGTTGTGTATTCAGCTTTTTCTCTCTTGAGACTCGGATAAACCAAACGCAGACTAACAAACGCTTGTGCCTAAGAGAATTATACGACAGCTTTAAATTAAAAGATATTCGGTCATCTTAGACGAAACGTACTTACCAAAAATTATATGTTTCTATTCAACTTATTGTGATTCGGGCAACCCATGACGACGAACAAATAGTTGAAAAAAGAATGCATATTCGAAGCCTCTCGATGATTCAAACGATGACTTTATGTCGTAAATGCGAGCAGTATGATGCTCAAGAATCTACTTGTAAAGGTCTCCAAAACTAATGTTGTTAAATCACTGGCGCTTAGACAGTGTCTTAAGTTAATATCTGGTGTAATTTTTCAATTCAGTTAGTGTTATTGTTGTTGTTGTTTTTTTGATCTTGAGTTTAATAAGGAAAAAACAAAATTGTTGAAATAGTTTTGCATATTCAAGCAATTTAAAGAATTGTCGAGAACAATGAAACCAAGGTTACAGAACAACTTAACGCTACAGTTGCGCTGAGCTGGTTGTTTTTTTCTCCTTTTTAGAGCAAACGTTCTCCAAAGTTAACTTTAAAATTGTTAACTATGAATTAAATGAACGGAATAGGTTACAAACTTGAACAATAAGAGACGACGCGTTTAAATCATATCGGGCAAAATCAAACAGTTACGTGGGCGCGATTGAGGCCGGAAAAAAATTTTAGACTGACTTAATTGAGTAACTTAATTCTGTTAATAAATTAAATTCTTTATCTACAAACACAAAATTTTTTCTCCATTCTGGTGAACATTCTCAAAAAAATATTTCTTAACCGGGAAATTAATATACAAGACGCAAAGAACTGCTAAAACTGGCGAGGGTTTCCAATGAAGCATACTCCGAGCATTAGAGAAACTCTGAACGTTATATAAACACACTTGCACCAGTAAGCACGTATATTTTTGACAGTTTCGAAGATTGCTTTTCCATGAAGAGAGGTATTATAGAAGAAACATTTTTTTGAAAAACTTGCCTCATTGTTTATGGCAGTGAATTTCTGAGAGTGAATTTAGAGAGTTTTTGGTGCACAATTGGCTACCTGCTGTTTCATCGACTCAAAGGAACATACGTAAGTGGGGCAGCGAAATCAATAAATATTATGATTTATTTAGTGAAGGAATCTTTTTCAAAGAAGCGAAAATCTCTGACTTTCTTTCTACAAATGATGTCGTGTTCAAAAGTTAGTTCAAAGTCGCTTCGGTCGTCCTTTTATGTCAACTTTACATCCAATTAATTAAAAACCGACATGCAAATTCAAGTCTTGTCAGGACTCTGTCAGTTCATATCAGGAGCAAGGGCATCTCGTAACAATGTTCCCATTCGTTCCTTGCCTTAGCAGCGCTTTAATTACCTTCCCCCAAAGCTACTATGGAGCATTTCCGAGTAAAATTTTCGGTTTTCGATCATTTTATCGACAAGAATGCCTGCTATGCTTACCAAGTCAGGCCTAACATTCAAATAACAAGTATCTTTCCGTTTTACCTCGCCTTTGATAAACAAAACCAATATTTCGTCCAAAACTTGAGCGGTTTCTTTAACACCTCTGTCGATGATAGCAGTAAAGTGATTTTGTTGTATTATTTTTCAGGTCAGTCTCTTCCCTAATTGCTGAAACATGAATAAAACAATTCGTGACTTACCACGCGTTATTTTTCCAATGACTGCTTTCCAAACACTGCGTCAACAAGTACCTCTTCGATTCACACCTTACATTCCCACTTTATTTGCCTAGTTTACGGGTAAAGCAAAATTTCGCTCAGTTTGTGTTGTTCCCGCAACAGCAGTGTCAACTATTCCCCAAAATATCACAAGTGTTTATTGCTCGAGGATATGGTTGAACTCTCAAAATATGATTGGTGTATTTGCCGTGAAACAAAAGCTCGCATTTTTAATAAACACGTCAAGAGACAAGTACTCGAAGTTTCGCTGTGTGCATGCAATTAGTTCAAATTCATTGACTCTCAAGGTTAAAAAAGATTCTTCAAGAGTTCACTGCGATCTTCAACTTGGACTGAAAATGGTATTTTAACTCCAAAACGAAGTGATAAAAACAGTCCCTTTTTATCAGCTGATATAATTAAAATCACGTTTGCAAATTAAACCTCAAATTAAGCAGAACTCGTTTATTCTTATAACTCTAGCGCGGTACAAAGGGCTCGATGGTCACACTACAAATCTGATACAAAGAATTCGGCCGAAATGACTCACGAGATATCTGAATCTTGCCCAACTTAACATTATTCGTCAGCATCCCTCACGTTATTTTACATCTGTTGAGTAAAGCCAAAATTTGGAAGAATTATTTGAGTCTTCGATTCAAGGAGTGTGTGAAATGAAGCGTAAAGCAACTTTTGTTGAGAGGTCTATTTCTCCTTGTTTTTCGCTCGCAACTACAACAATTTGAAAGGAGAATCTAGCAGTCTATCAGAAAACACTGGTGGTTTTTTTTTCTCTTTCATACACACTCTCGAACAGTGATTTCTCACTTTGTGTCGGCTGATAGTAATGAAATGACACTAGGTAAAAAACATTCTCTCTTCTTGCACCAGGCAGATTTGGAGAGAGGTGTTCGTTGGAAAGAACCCCCACGAGCCCAAGCGGTAATTTTTCCCACTCTTAATACGCCACCAACAGTATCTTTGGAACGTCTGTTTCGTCAATCCAGTGGGCGTCGCTTCCTATTGATATATTTATTCGATGACTAGAATCGTTATTGCCATTAATTCTATACATTGATTTAAAAACGTTCGGTTATTATGTTTAAATCAGTTTTCCAGTAGAATCGAAGTCAGTGAGACAGATGTTATTTTGTTGTTATTTTTCTGTCTCTAAATCCGCTTACCTGGAGAATCTGCTAACCTGTAAAGCGAGACTATTGTAACGACCCGCCCTAGAAGTAAGTTTGCGCTGAAGTTTTTGAATTTAGCTACGAGGTAAAGACTTCATTTGCGTTTGTTCTGATTGCGAATTATAAATGTATTTCTCTTAGATCGAATAATTAATAATGGTGGTCATTTGAGCTCACCAGTTCCAAGTAGGAAAACAATTTCATCGACTTTTTTAGGGGATTCGGTTGTTCATCTAATTGTGAACTTTTTCCTCTTAGAAATTAGAATCCAGGATTTTGACCTATAATTTCAAGTGTTGAGCGCATTCTGATCGAGTGTCATAACGCCAAAACTAAGGGTAATGACAGAGCCAAACAGGGCAAAGAAAGACATCAAAGAGAGTTGATGAGGACTTAACGTAAAATCAAGCAAAGACCAAGAAACTGCCTGACCCCCCTCGCTTTTTATGAGATAATTTTTATCATAGTCCAAGTTTGCGGAAACGGGCGAATTTGAAATGCACACGGTATAAATCTTTTCCAGTGCTAAATAAGCTATCTGGTGGTTCCTCTTGCCACATGAATATGAGCTCCCTGATACACGATTTAGATCAGCGGTATAAGCCTCTTCACCTAAGATACGCGGGAATTTATACCGGTGAACTTCCCCAGTTTCCCCCCCCCCCCTTTCCTCCGTCCAAAAAAGCTCGTCTGTGACCCTGTATGTAGAAAAAAAATAAGCACTCTTATTAAATTAAAACCAGTTCCTACTACAAGCCCTAGACTTGATTTAACTCAATCGCCCCGGTTTCCTCACTGAGCTCGCGCAGGCCATCTGACTACTCATGAAAGAGACTGGGTCGGAACCACTTGCGCGCGTCACCATTCCATACTAACCCTGCGTCATCCCTAATCGTCTCCTCTGTTTATGATGTGGCCACTGGGTCGCGAGAGATTAGCGCTATTAAAACTAAAGAAACGACTGGGAACGAGTCAGTCACAGCCATTTCCTCTTTCCTGATATATCTTGTAAATTTTCCAAGTAAAGGGAACTATGAAACTATCAACCCTTAAATCTGTCACTTAAACTTGCCTTCTTCAGGCGAGCTTAAGAGCAGTAGTATGAACGCAAGTCCAAATGCTTTCCATCTAAAAACATGCAGACACGCCATAGTCGTCTTCTAAGCTTTTAAGCTTGTCAATTCGAACTTAAATAGCTTTAAGATTTATTGAAAAATTTGAATGGTACATTTTTGCAGTTACACCTAAAACTTGTCAAAAATGGACCTATCTGCTCAATTAAGGTTATTTTCGTTTCACTCGCGTCAGTGAGATGCTGGAAAACGAAAATCTTTAGCCTGGTATTCACATGTTCCAACTTGTTTAAGCTTAAAACATTTTGCGTTTCCTACCCAGATTCTCGCAAACGCAAGGTGTAAGTAAAATCTGGGTATATTGATCCTTGTTCCAGACCCCTCAGCTTAGCCAACGGCCGCGCTTTTCGGAATCAAGGAAAGATCTTTTTAATTTATGGAAAAGTTCAATTGAATATTGCCTTATCTTAGGGTTATAAATGCTGATGTGTAAATGTTCATATAAATAGGAAACAAGTGATCGCATTCGTAAACTAACGCTTGTTCATAAGCTTTTCCTTTGTCTCGAGAACATTTTTCTCGATCTTAGAATCTCCTCCTCCCCAGTTTTCCCACTATCAGGATCGGCCGAACTCGGTAAGTAGCTGGACTGGGCGTTAAAAAGCCCAGATCTTAAACGATTATTATGATCATGGTCATCGTCGCTTTTAGCTCTGCAGTGTAAATTAATAAATCAATTCCAATTTTCATATCAGTCAATAAATCAACCAGAATGCCGGGCAATAGCTGAAGAGGTCTGGGTTCGAACCCAAGTCGACTCATTGAATTTGTGTTGTGATCTTAATGCGCCATCTGGCAGCGCGTCTCTTCACCCAGAAGTATGAAGGGGTACTGGTGAACTGTCTGGAAAATTCTATAAATTGGAGGGAGAAGGGGGTGAAGTTTCTTACGATCGACTGGCATCTGGCCCAAGGGGGTAGGGGTAACTGAAACCCTTGTCGTCTCTTGCCTTCGAAACCACGGCGATGTCCGTTGATGTAAGCTGTTTTGGTTTTAAGACTTTGATCAGCAAATAATACACTAAAATTAAAATTTTACCACTTTCTTTAAGCTTGATATGCCCACTAGCTTTGCCATGTGTAGGATATCGGCAGCTGATGTGAGCTATATATCCCTTTATTCGAGTTTGAAGGACTCCTTCTGAGGCCTCCGGGGTCCAATGTACCGCATTCGAGAACAGTAAATACTCAGGGTTCGATCCGTCTCCATGTGTTCCGCAGCCATCTATCGGTATGTCGAACACAGCAAAGGTTTCGTTGAGATCTGTTGCTTTGCAGTTGGGATCGTTCAGGTGCATTTTTTCAGCTATCAGAGGAGGATATTTGGTCAAGTTCACCTCAACTCTCATTATCCCGGTCTGAAGACATGAAATAAATGCCCCCAAATCTAACGTGAAAAGAAGATGTAAGCAGTTAAATATTCAGGGGAAAGGAATCTTGTATGAATTGAAATTTTAGGGACAAAAAACTTAAGGTGGGACTTAACCTAAAAAAGACCCCTTTTTTCAATGACTTGTCACATCCACAGTTTTTAGTTAAACCATATAAAACCATATATCACTGAAAAGCTAATGAATCACAGATTTCAGTTTTTTCAATTATTTCTGCACACAGTTTATTTGTAACCTGATACCAGCAAAATATTGTTACCCCATACTGTGCACAACCCACATGTACTCTAGAAAAGAAATCTTGATATGGAATGCAGCTAGCTCTGATTTGTTTTTATAACTATATAGTATATAGGCTAATCATGGGGATGAGCATAGAGTTTTAAAAAATATAAAAAACTTTGGTTCCAGCCTCCAGTTAAAGTAAAGCAAAATTTTTGGGGTGAATTTCCACCACAATTTTCTTTGTAACTTTTGACAAAGTAAAGCTACAGAAAAACCCTTTGCTCATTCCCAGACACTCTTTGAAAGCAATAAACATTGAAAATTTCAAGTCAATTGGTTAAATCCTCTATGAGATATGTTTTCTAGAATGCGCAAAATGCACATTTTGAGAAAAGTGCGATTAAAGTTAAAAAGCTAAAACGAAGATTGTCTGCACAAATTTGCATGGCTATGAACTATCCAATATCATAGCAAATGTTTCTTTCAGTCACTTAGAAGCCTCCAGGTTCATAGGTATCACCATCAGCCTCCCGTAGGGCATCTTCTCTGCGTGTGCGCCTCATTTGCTCTCCTTGCCGGCGCTTCTTTTCTTTAGCAGAGGTCTGAAGGTCCGATTTTCTCAACCGCCTCTTGTCCTTTTCTTCTGAGGCCTTCTGAGTGTACTCCCCTGCTGGAATTACCAGTCTCTGCATTATTCTTGCTCTGCTGGCAGCTCCACTATGAAAATGGCACACAGTAGAAGCAACTGCACATCTAATCACCTTGGCACCATGATGCTTGTGTTTTGGGCAGCGTGCCCACACCAGTCCGTTGATGCATTCATTGCGATTTTGGGTGGCGCCACGCACACACCTTTGAAGCAGCTTAGTTTCACTAAGTGTGATGAATGTTGGCTTCAGCAGTTCAAAGAACACTTCAGGCAAACAGTCACCTGCTTCATAAGTATTTGTTCCAGTAGCACAATCTTGTTGCCATTTACACCAGGAATCCTCACCAACAGGGCAGAAGCGATGTTGTTTAGCAGCATCTTGTGACTGGACACTGTGATGGAGGATGGCAATGATATTTTTCTTCATGGTGTAAACAACAACATCAACCTCTCTTTCTGTTAGGTTTGCTTTAGTTAGGGTGTTTTGTCTAATGGCTAGACCATAGTACTTCTGAAGGCGTTTAATGCGGCTCTCAGTCAGTCGGCCCCGTCCTCCAATGGGTTTGCCATCTGCAAGTTTACCTTTGGTTCTTGCTTTAAGATTAAGTAGGTGCTTGCCCATGCGTTTTTGCACGTGCCCAACACAATCCAGTTTTTCCACCTTGCAGTCATCGCCATATATATTCTCCACAGTATTGAATGCCTTACTGTCTCCGTCAGAAACCATCCATTTATACCTTATTTTATGCAGTTCCACAGATCTACTCCAAACAACTATGGCACCCTCAGCTTCCATTGCAGGTGAGCTTCCATTAAAATTAATGTCACACTCATTGGAAGCAAGATGCTCAATCTGCCATGCTTGAACTCCTCGTCAGTTTGACACTGAGACCTTTTCATGGTACATTTCCGGCATTCTTTTGAAAGGACATGATAGTCAAGAACCTCTCCAGTGTCTACAGATATAACAAAAAAACAACTCCAGTCAGAGAGGTAAACCCCTTTTTTCGCCCATGTACCATCAAACGAAACGGCTGCATCGACTACATCATCATTGACTTCATCTCCACTTTCCTTCAGGATGTACTCATGAACTCTTATCCCTGCCTGTGTCATTTCATCTTTGGCTTCAGCTTCTAAAGCCTCAAGTATTGTGTCTACTTGTCTGTAATAAGCAGGTAGTGATAGACATGGCATGTTCATGATGCTGCAAAAGGTTACTAGCCCTTCATAGCCACCTCCTGTCTCCAGAGAATGATAGACTGCACGACGATTTACGTCAAAAGATTGCCCTTTCTTTGTTATTGTATCTGATGTTTTCAATGGTGTAGCTTCAAGGCAGGAGCTACACTCCACAGAGAGGTCTGCCATTAGCCCATTTCTCCCAGAAGAATTCTCCTTCAGAGTTAAACTCCCTAGAACATAATAACAGTATACACTAAAGTTATTTTGTGCATTCTCATACATGTATATGAGTCACAAAATTTATTCACCACATACCACACAACAGACAGTTACAACTGTAATTTTTAATAAATGAAAACAATAAAGATAGTACTGAAGAGAAAAAAAAAAAAACATTCTTAGAGAAAAAAATGGAAACTGCACACTGTTACTAGCATATGCTACGAGACATGAACAGTAAAGAAAAGGTTAAAAGTAAAACAGATGTTCACTTATGTTTTCTCACCTTCCTCGCACACATGTGCTTCAGACAACGTGGCATATAATTTCTTGAGGTCTACAAGTCTGTATCCCTCTCCCTGAAAATCATTTACATCAGAAATCTTTGATGAACTATCTGGTGAATCTTCTGGTCTCATTTTGAGTCTCGAAGCACTGATGGAAGCACTTTCGGCATCTGACAGAGCCTCATCACACGAGGAACTCGATGCTGAGTTTGTGACTTCTCTATCCGCACGCGGCATTTTCTTCGCTTTCCTTGCGTATCTCTGCACTCCAGTAAAAGGCTTTCCTTTCCGCTTTCTTCTATATACAGTATTCTTCTTCCCTCCTGGCATTTTAGACAAAAACTTCGCTGATATAAAACTCGAATCTCGCTCTCACAGTATCTCCACAGTTGAAAACACGCCAGCTTTCAATCCCACGCCACCTCCGACTAGCTATACTTCATGTAAGGGGTCATATAGCTTCCTCTTGAAAATACTGAGGAAATTCTAGGAATTGGATGGACTTTCGGGCTTCAAATTGGAGCAAGACTGAAAGATGCTACGTTGCGTTGCCATGGTAACCAAAAATATTTTTTTTACTAGCTTGCAGAAAACTTATCGTAGGCAACAAAATAAAGCAAATTAGTCTTAAAAACTCATGTCATGGCTTTCTTCTATGCCTGAAGTTTCAGATTTCTCCAAAAACAAAAATTGCATTTTGTAGTCAAATTTTAGGTTAAGTCCCACCTTAACCTCTTAATGTCCAAGAGTACCATACGGAACAAGATGCCATTATATACTCAATATTTAATCATTTTATCTGAAACTTCCACCACCGAAAGGTCATTGAAGAACTTTACATTGAAGGTATACAATCTATCAACTTTTGGAACTTTTTGTCTTTGTACTGTGTTGGTCTACGTGATATCTCACAACGTGATATCTCACAACGTGATATCCCACAACGTGATATCTCACGTGATATCTCGCAACGTGATATCTCACAACGCGATATCTCGCAACGTGATATCTCACAACAATCAATACTCCTAGAGCTGCAATTTAAGCTATAGTTTAGTGGTATACCCTATACGTACGAGGCAAACGACAAATTTCCTCAGGTAATAAAGGTTAAAGCATATGCAATCAGTGGTCGGTGTCAGACTGACAGTGCTCAGTTGCACTTTTATGTCATCGCACAACAAGTGTGAGGTCATTGGTTCAAATTTCTTCAAAGTTCTTAACTATTTCTTTTTTTTCTCCACCACTGCAAGGATCATCTCATCATTTCTAGAAATGATGTTCTCTTAGTTATTTCAAATCCTGCGGCAAGAACGCAGGCCCTTAATCTTCCTTGCCTAGAAGTGATGAATCGTATTCATTTTTTGTCAATTATCGATGCGCAAAGGACTAACCTTCAGTTAATGCTTCATCTAGTTGGAGGCCAAGGATTAGGAAGAGGAAAAGTCTCGTAACATGTATCATTTCTTCACTTCTTCGTTCTCGATCAAAACCAGACAGTGGTTTTGAACCTTGCACCTTTAGAAAAACAAAAGATAATTAAAAACCAATTCCTATTATTGAAGAAATGCGTTTCCTTTAAAAGTCTTAAATACACCGGGATGAGACGGGAATAGTTTGGTGATAGCAATTATTTCTCCTCCTCTTTTGCCCGAGTCAATTCACGACGTGAACAGTGCTTTCAAACTTTAAATCTTCAGTACACAAAAGGGATACGTCACTGACGGAACCAAGACAAACTGCAAGTTTGGAATGGAAAACAGAATAAATCATCTAAATAAGAGTTTGCTAGAGAAAGGGATCTAGGGCATTGAACTGACTGACATAAGATTTCTTGAAACTTGCAGGCGCAAACAGCTGACCGAAGTCGATTACGAGCCAAAAATAAAAAAACCTCCCCTTCCCTCCCCTCCCCCTCTCAGACACATGCGCCATTCTTATAGATTGGAAAACGACGTTTTTAATTTTTAAACGAAAAAGGTGTCTGTCATATTTTATCGCCTGTGGGGGGAGAGGGTTGGTGTTCTTAATTCCCCTAAGGCTCTTTATTATTCCAATGACCTCCTTCCCCTTATTGGTAGTCAATTTTCTATACTCTCCCATTTATACTCAACGACTGACTGATTCCCCCCCTCGTTCCCTCTGCCATGTGATTCCATCAAAATCCTCCGACATTCAGTTGGAGACTACTACTTTACGCATGGATGCTTCTGTCATGATCGAAAGCATTGTTCAAATGTGGATGGCATGTCAAACCAAAAAAAAAGAAAAAGGCAGCTTTCATGCAAAGTATCCTCAAACATCATGTTTGAATCAGTCTAAACCGTTCATACTTGCGCATGCAGCGAAAAACCTACTTACCACAACCAAACTAGATTACAAGGTTGAGCGGTCAGCTGCCACAAATGTTATTCCATTTAACCACAAGATGCCGGCTAATTAGGTTCGCGAAAAACGTTTTGATTAAAATTCAATTAACTCTCCTGAGGTTAACTTCATGACCTTGTCTCAGCTCATGTTTCAACATGTCCTTAAAAACCTTTTTTAAGAGCTCCAAAATTTGCATAAGTGCGTTAAGTGTTACAGAATGAACTTACACGAAACCGTAAGAAATGTTCCAACCATCTTTTTTTATGTTAAATTATATCGCTAAAGGTTCTCTTTAATATCACTTGGCACTCTTTTTGATTTACTGGAAGGTGTTGTAATATCGTGTAAAATCTTGTTCTTGGTGGCACCTTTATTGTTAATCATGAATGAAGTAAATGAAGAGTAAACACCAACTGGTCTTTCGTAATGTCTTACTCTGAAAGGTCACTATGAATCCCAAACGTTGTGATCCTTTAATAACCATACAAAATGGCGTGGTAATGAATTTATATTGTGATAGCTAGCGGAAGATTTAGGGAAAATAACTATGCAGATGACAACACTAGGATTCTAACCACGCAAAAGTGAAGTCTTAGCAGCACTTTGTATGCGTTCTACCACGTTCCCATCACATGGACTAACAAACAAACCAGCACAGTTGGTAGGCCATACAAATGCAACCGAACGAAGCCGAACGCATCCGGACAAACTGCAAGGTTTACGGTTCGAGTCCCTGCTGGGGAAATATTCTTTTTAGTAACTGCATCACCGTGAGAGATCTTTATTTCCTTCACCCCTTGTTTAGGAACTTGCTATCTCTCAAGTTCGAACCTTTCAATTAAAAAGAAATTGTAAAACGCGAAGCGTGAAAAAAATTAAACCAATGACAGAAACGTTCTTCAGAACAGTGATAAAAGCCGGTGAAAAGCTGAAGTTTATACTGACGAAGTCTCTATATGCGTCACGGATGATTCATCATGAGGTATTAACTGGAATTAAAATTCAGCCCAACACAACAGTTTCCTCATTCGCAGTCCATACAACTCTTATGATGTTGACCAATTTTAATTGCTTTCAGATTAACACCACATTAGTTTTTTCCTTCCAAACTCCTTAATACGTATGTTCTTCAGGTAAAATTTCCGTAAAACAAATCTGTTTTCCCAATGGCAATGTATTGTCTTTGTCATTATTTTCTCTATCTAAGAACTGAATGCATAATGTTGTATGGAACTGTGCGGAAATTTTACCGTTTTTCACTTTAAAATGACCAGATAAATCAGTAAAGACTTCGTGTAGTTCACATATTTTGACCGCCGATACGAACGAATACAAGCGCTTGTCCCACTTACCTAACTGATAGTAAACAAGTTGCAAACGAGTTTCCATGCGAAATAAAACCACAATGGACATTACTGATCCTAGCAGGGAGTAGAATTAACGTTTGAAGCGTAAAACTATGGTAAACCATGATAAATAAACAAAGGAAGTGAGTTTCTAGAGAAACTGTGGTGCTGCGTCAGTGGGAATTAAGTGTAAAACCAAGGTCAACCATGATAAGTGAACAAAGGAAGTAAGCCGTTTAAACTGTGGTGCTGCGTCGGTGGTAGAATATAACAGGGAAATATAGTATTATTAACTGGGTTGATAATGTAAATTGGCCACCTTCTAGAGTTTAAAAGCTGACGTTTCGAGCGTTAGCCCTTCGTCAGAGCGAATGATTACGTTATCAACTCAGTTGATAATACTAAATCACCAGGTTAGCAGAGCATACGATCTGAATTTCAAACGCCTGTGGGAATGTTAGAATTTTTCTTTCTCACATGTTGGTGACTAATATTTTTAGCAACATTTACCTGGCGAGTTAATCTGTTGAGTTCTTGTTATGGTGGTTTTGTTGTTGCTGTGGTGCTGCTTTGCTATAGATCTGTTAGCGATAATTACTCTGTTAGTGATCTTGGCGACACAAGTGTCAATTTTGTTTTCATGCTTAAATTCTTTTGAGGTTTTTGTTGTCTGAGTGAGGTCACCGACGTTTCGATCTATTAACTGGTGCTTTCTTCCTTCACGGTCAGGAGTAAGAGAGTAGAAATCAAGAGATTGGGAACAAATGAAACAATTCATATTCTCCCCATTCCTTTCTCTGTTAACGAGGATCCAAAATGGCGGCTCCTCATTCTCCGAGATAAATTTACACTTTTTGAAGGTGTAGTTATAAATACTCATGACGTAATTTTTATCATCTATGCAAACATGAGGGCAAGGTTGCCGTGTGGATTATTGGGATGCATACGAGGCATGGCTCTTTACCGAAGTTCTGGTTATATTGGAGGAAAATGGAAAGATTGCGAGACCAAGTTTCCAGTTTACAATCCTGCGACGGGTCAAGAGATTGGGAGAGTGTCTGATATGGGGAGAGAAGATGCGGAAGAGGCTGTGAAACAGGCGTATGATGCATTTAAAGTCTGGAAAAACGTGACAACAAAGGTATGATGGGTAAAAACTTTTGTTTCAATCAGCGGAAGTGCATTCATGTCGCGCAAATTATTTTAGAAGTTGCTTTTTCTAGTCGCGATCAGATGTTCGAAAATGGAGTGATTATCCATTTGCCGTTATAATTAACTAATAATTGATGAGGTAATCGCGTGCTTTGCACTATTTTTATACTGCACAATACGTGGTTCAAAGAAAGTCGACAAAACAGCTTTGGAATAAAGATATGGAAACTTAACACGTTCTATTATTTTCCTTTATTTTCGGCACGCGAACGCTTAAAATTAAATCTTGATTTATAAGATGTTGCTTTTAATGACGTTTAAGCCCCGAAATCACACATAGTACGCTTGGGCCGCCTGTGGTATGAATCAAGGCTTGCACTGCTTTCAAAATGAAACGTGCACAAAGTAATCAGGCCACAGAGCTATGCGAATACCAAATGTTTTCCCGATAATACTTACAAGCCAGATCGTGTGAAAGTTGCTGCATGTCCTTGGTCAGCCCTTTTCTGAATTTCTCCACTTCCTCCTTGCCATCCACAAATTCTTCAGGCTACATGGCAATGTAAAAATGAAAAATTTTCTCCTAATTTATTAACGAAATAAATTGACTGAAAGTTACTGTTCCTCCTCTCCGTTGAAAGTTCTATCCTCCTTATATAATATTATATATAAGACATGGTGGCATAGCAAACTTCTATGCAATCTCAACAGTGCTTAGTATGTCTGTAATCAATTTGTGATAATGCATGAATTGGAAGTATATGTTGTTTAATAGAAAAAAGGCCACAATGCATTATTTTGCAAGGTGCGATCTTGGTGTATCAATGGTGATTTGTTAAAATATCATGAGACTGGATTGTATCAGGGATATTTCCTGTGCCAAGAATTGTGGGTTGAGGGAGCAGGAAGACTGTGACTCTAAATTTTTATTTTGGGAAGCTGTGACTCCTGTACCCTTTCTGTTCTGTTAACAATGTAATGTCTATTTCTTAATTTTTGTTTTGTTTTAAGGAGCGAAGTCAGAAACTACGTAACTGGTATGACCTTATTGTGAAGCATGAGGGAGATTTGGCTGAAATGTTAACATCAGAACAAGGGAAGCCATTGTTTGAAGCTAAGGGTGAAATCAAGTATGGTGCTTCATATGTTGAATGGTTTGCCGAGGAGGCCAAGAGGATATATGGTGATATCATTCCTTCACCTGCTTCTTCACGAAGATTGTTTTCTGTGAAACAACCTGTTGGTGTTGCTGCTCTTTGGACTCCGGTAATAAGCATATCTGTACTGTCATACTGAATTAACTCTTAACTCTTACTCAATGTGAACTCCAAAATTTATACCTGAAAAGCTTGACAGACTACTTAAATTTTACATCAGTCAACAAAATCCTTTTAGGATTACTCCACTCCTAACTTGGCATCCATCCTATCTGCTAAATCAAAGAAAACTAAATGGTTAAATTAAAAATAAAAAAAATAAAAAAAATTGATAAATGCACATTAAACTCTTGCCAGCAGGTGATGGCTAACATCAAACAAAGGAAAACCCCTGAAGAGAGTCAAAAGTAACTTCAAATATGCAGTTGTACCAGAAATAGGGATAGTTTCTGTGCTCTATAATTTTTTTCTCCAAAAGACATGAAATCCATTAAATATATCAGCAGGTTACAGTAACCTGCTGGCAGGGTTGGTCATAGTGTTTTGTTCTTGTCCACATAGTGGGTCTCTTTGGGTGCACTGTCCCCTCTTAATGCCCCAGGTAGTGATTAATTATGAGAGGAGGCAAGTATGCAGGCAAAACTAGCCTGCAGTGCAGGTGTCTTAATATGGTGAATTAATGTTAAGAAGCTCACGATTGTTTATTCAACTGGCCATGTTTTATTTGGAGATAAAGGCAGTGGTGAGGGGAGGGGACAGGGAAAAGCAAAATATTCAGTCTCTCACCCCTCTCCTTATTTTTCACTGTTGCTTACCCCCATGGTAATAATTTCTTTCTCTCCTCATCCATCCACTGCCATTAGAATCAAAGATAGTGTTGATAGTTGTTGTTAGGAAAATACTGAGCATTCGCATGCCAAAATTTCACCTGCTCTGCAGGCTAAGGCAAAACCAGAGCCATCACTATAGGGAGATAGAAGGGTTGTCAAATGTACATGGTGTCTATTTATGCCAAAAAGAAATAAATAGGATAAAATGAACCCATATAAACCAAAACAGAGAGGAATCATGAAGAGAAATCTCCCCTGTGGATAAGCAAGTGCACAGAAACTTTAAACTTAAATTACAAGAGAATTTGGGGCCATATGTAATTGATAGCCAGCAGTTAGAATGATGTTCCACTGTCTGTCACTTTCTCAAGCAGAATGTTGTACAGCTTTGCACTAACAAAATAATGCATCTTCATTTGACAGTGGAATTTTCCTGTTGCCATGATCACACGAAAGGCTGCTGCAGTACTGGCTGCGGGATGCACAGTAATAATTAAACCATCAGAAGAAACTCCTTACTGTGCCTTGGCTCTACAGAAGGTACAAATATTAACTTTTTCTCTAAATTACACTTTGGTTCCTTTAAGTCAAACACTGTTTCATACTTTCTCTTTTATGGGAACTCCACTTAACCCTATAACCCCTAAGAGTGACTAGCATCTAATTTCTCCTTACAATATCAGCCCTGAATCAAACATTCAGGTAAGGAGAATAAAGGAGATGGTCACCAACCAGAGAAGCTCTGGGCCCGGTTGTTCAAAAGAGGGTTAAGTCTTAACCTAGGGTTAAGTCAACCTAACCTCAGGGTAAAATTTTAGTCGCGTTGTTCGAAAGAAGGTTTACACTAACCTCGGGTTAAACAGCGGGTTAAATTTAACCCACCGCGCGAGCAGGGTTAAATAACTAACCTCCGGTTAAATAAAGAATAAAAATGGCGAACTTGTTGTTTTGTGATTTACGTCGTCGGCGAAGGGCAAGGAAATTCAGAACCGGCACTCAATTCGAAATCGACGATTTCACAGACGAAGAGCTGCGTGCACGTTATCGCTTTAAAAGAGAGTCCATTTTATTTATTACAAATCTTGTTGCCGATGATATAACTCGCAACACTCGACGAAATCACGCCTTATCACCGCTCCACCAAGTTTTAATTGCCCTCCGGTTTTATGCCAGTGGAGGTTTCCTTCAAGTTATAGGCGACACCTTCGGTGTGGATAAGTCCACCGTTTCCCGTGCCATTACTGGTGTGTCCCGAGCTCTAGCGGCAAAACAGCCCCGCTTTATCAAGTGGCCTTTGACACATGACGAATGTGCAAAAATTAAAAACGAATTTTATATTCGCGGAGGATTTCCTGGCGTTGTTGGATGTGTGGACGGAACTCACGTGAGATTACAAGCACCTACACAGAATGAAAACAACTATGTCAACAGAAAAGGTTTTCATTCCATCAATGTACAAGCTGTCTGCAACCATGAAGGTGAGTAGACTTTTCGCTATAGCAAAACTTCTCAAAGAAAATAAAAATGTAGACATCTAGGATAAAATTCATACACGAACCAAAACATTTGAGGAGGACCGAGCTTTAACCTCAACAAAAATATTGTTTGATTTGAAGGCATGTTTACCAATGTTGTTGCCCGCTGGCCAGGAAGTACTCACGATAGCCACGTCTTTCGGACCAGTAACATTTGCAGTTATTTGCAAAATAACCATCGCTCCCTCGATGATGGCGTTCTTCTCGGGGACAGTGGGTACGCCTGCAGTCCATTCTTAATGACACCGTTTGCAACAACAAGAACTCAATCCCAAGAAGCCTACAATAGTGCGCACACAAAAACGAGAGTGGTGATTGAGCAAACGTTCGGCCGATGGAAAAGGCGATTTCATGTGTTGCATGCAGAAATTAGAATGGCACCTGAAAAGGTTTGCATGATTGTGGGTGCTTGTGCAGTGTTGCACAACATCGCTTTGCTGTTACACGAGCCTATGGAGGATGAAGAGGTAGAAGAGCTGGCAGATGTGGATCCCTACCATGGACCACAACAGGGTCTGTCAATAAGGGACCACATCTGTCAAACATTTTTTGGTTGACATTTTTAACATGTGTGCTGTCTTGACTTTCTGTGATCCTTAGTCATGTAAATTATTTATAGGTGATGAGTTGATTTCAATTGTAATTTGGTGTAAATAGGCACTTGTAAATTTTTGTAAAATATTTTTTTTCAAAGACTCCAAATTGCATTTGCCCATTTTGTTGTCATTAAAAATTTACTCTGTAACATAATTACAAATGCAATTTGGTGTAAGTAAACACTTGTATTTATTTCAAAGACCACAAATTGCACACGCTCTACAGGCATGTGGAATTTTGGTGTCTTTGAAAAATCTACTCATCCTTTTTGACACCAAAATGCAATTGCAATCATGTTATTACCCAGCTAAACTAAATATGGAGGTTTTTAAGGGAAATAGTTCAGTTTTGCAAGCAAATGGCTCAGAGTAAAGGTCTACGTTTTAAAGCTTGGTCAATGTGTAGAAAGTCAGGGTGGCTGACAAAAAAATTTGGTGGGGCATTTGAACACAACTTTTTGCAAAACTTCCTCAAATAAATTGTGGGTTCTTTATTTGTATATTAATTGTTACTTCACTGGTATTGTGTATAATTGTACTAATATGCTATTGCAGAATATTGATCAAGGCAATGTACAATAATGTATAATGCACTGCATTTCACCCTCCCCCCCCAATGCTGATGGAAATAGTTCTAGGATGGTGAAAGATGTTGACACATTTTCACTTTTTCCCCTCCTACCCCCCATCAATTACACAAGACACTTTTTATGCTGTTAGCACTTTGTATTTTACTACTTTCCAACTTGCATGGGGTCATGGAAACCTGTCTTATCTTATAGAAAAGGAATAATTATACTACACATGGTCTAATGTAAACACCTTATTTGATGGTTTACAATGGTAATTGAACTGAGTGAAATCATTGGAGTATTGTGTATGATTGTGCAAGATGAAAATTGATGGGAGTGTTGAAAAGAAGCAACCCCTTTCTAGCTTGCTAGTATGTGGGCTGTTAATGTCCTTGGCTGAGAGATTGTCCTTAGAATTTCAAATTTTCTTTGGAAGCTTTACTAATTCTCAGCCAAATATCAATTTTTTGGACACTCTCAGACGCTGAAGTTATCAGTAGACATACCAGCGAGCCAGAAAGGATTTAATGTACTAAATAACCTGAAATTTATTTCAGTGGCTCCTATATGTTTTTGCATTCACCTTTCACAAATGATCACTGCTATTGGTACATACTGCAGTAGTGAAAAAAAAAAAAAGGTTGCAGTCTCTTTCATTCAATAAATTTTGCTTATTGCCTGTAAATTTTTATGACACTGATGCCCTAATATTGCCATAGTGGCAAACGTTGTAAGGAAGATACATGGGTTGAACTCAAATCAAAGTAAATGATTATTTAAGAAAATTATTTGCACAAGTTGTTGAATAAATATACTTTTATTTTGTATTTCAATCTGGGTGCTTGTCCTGATAAAATGTTATACAATCAGACATATAAATAATAAAAAAGTAAATAAATTTCTTTACTTGCCCATAACACATTATATCTTTGATTATATAAAACATGGGTATTCTCCATTTTATACAAATTTTATGTGATTACAACTTTATTCACATATCCATAACATAACTTACAACTTGAATCATGCTTAAATTCTCCATTTTATACATTCATGGACTTAAATTTATAGACACAGTAGGTATAGAACATGATCTTTGTTCCAAAAGGAACACTTCCAACTCCAATTTCTCTTTTTTTAGCTTAAGATTTTCCTGCTTTAGAATTAATGCTTTGTACTGGGCCTCGAGAACGTCGTCTTGTGTTCTTTTTTTTTACTTTTTTTTTTTATGATGATTTTCTTCTTTCGGTGTATTGACCACTTCATCATCGATTTCGTGGGTGTTGGCTTCATCTTGCTGCACAGCTTCTTGGAGTTCTTTAAACAGGTCTTCATTCACCTCAATTGTTTCCAATTGAGCAGCTACTTCCGTAGGCTGGTTTGCTTCAGGGCCTTAAAAAAACATCCCACATATAACGGTAAAAAAAAAGTGACCTCTTGTTTAAAATTACTTGTCATCAGTTCAAAGGTTCAAAGTAAATCATGACCGAAATGACTGATCTAAATTCACTGAAAGTACTGGCTGTTCAGTTCAAGACAGGTCTCTTTCTAGGAAACTTTGAGGGAGTCTTGAAGAAATGGTAAGTCTAAAAGCTTTTACTCAAAGCTTCTGCAGTTTTAGGAATATTTGTTATTTTTTTGTGCTCGCCGTGGGTTGCGTGACAAATAGTGTAACAAATATGATAATCAAAGCTAATAAAGAAAGTGACTTCTGAAGCTGTCGTTCATGTAGCGGAAATTATGAACCGAAAATTTGTCTTGTTTCCTGTAAACAATGAAATAACTTATGCATTCTTAAGGTAATAAGAAGTTCAAGTTTTAAACAACAGTGGATGTTAATTCTCACCTTTCGACTCGAAACCCTCGAGGCCGGTGAATGATGGGGTTTCTTTGAAAAGGTCAATGATTTTAGCAGTTGCCGCCGACGGCATCTTCGGAGCTTCACCTCCTCCAGTTTTTTTTCTGCTCTTTGGCCAGTTCTGTGAACTCTTTTTTTTGGCCTGTGCGTGTAGATTTTTCCATTTTTCTCTGACCTCGGTAGTCGTCCTCCGAGCAACTCCTACGGCGTTGACAGCATCCGCGATTTTACACCATATTTCATTTTTTTTTTGGTTTGTGACGCTGTTCGTAAGTTTACTTTGTATAATGGAAAGGTTTTCCTCTACTTTTTCCGTTAAGGTGGCTATTTCGGACGCGCTGAAATTTTGTTTACGGGCTTTGCGTGAGATCGCAGGGGAAGCCATTCTTCAGCTCGCAACTTGCTCACCATAGCAACAATTTACGAAAAGAATATTATGGGTTGCTAACCTCAGGTTAGCCGCGTCTAACACGAGGTTAACTAACCGGCTCTTTAACCGCGCTTTGAGAAACGCTATTTTAACCCTGTGTTAACAAACCTGCGGTTAAGAAATTTAACCCGCGGTTAGCCCTAACCTCAGGTTTAGTTTAACCCTCTTTCGAACAACCGGGCCCTGGATTATGAAACAAATTCTCCTCATCAGCACCTTAGGGAATGTATAGGGAACAGTATGGAGAATTTGCATACTGGTGTTAAGGTGGAAAGGGTTAAATTTGCAGGATGACTGAAACCACTTTCCAGGCTCCAAGTTTGACAAATCCTTTTGTTTACTTTTTCTGATAAGTGACAATCAACAAGAATGTACAAACTCCTTGCATTAGTCAGACTTCACAAAGATCCGCTTTAACCCACTGTAAGGATTAAAGCAGTACTCCTGAGATCTATCACCAAAAAAGGAATTCTCCCATATAGCCAGAGTTCTCCCTTATTTTAAGCATGACAGGTAAAATAAATTTTCAAACCGGTAAAGCAATCCTTTTACCTGTTGGATTTTCAAGAATTCCAAGCAATTTTACACTGTATAGCTACAATGTAAAAATTTCTTCATAGAATATTTAACCCTTAAAACCATAAGAGTGACTAGAATGTAATTTCTCCTTACAATATCACCCCTTAATGGAATATTAAGGTCATGAGAATGACACAAATGATCATTTCCTTGAGAAGCTCTTGATTGTTAGACAAGTTCTCTATGTTGCTCCCGTGGGGTTCTGGCCCAGAGGCTGTAACCCGAGGAGGCACTATAGAATCCCCTGCACATAGGGAGAAATAAGAAATAATGTATTATAGATAGAATAGGTGGAAAAAATCTTGTTTTGTCCTTAAAGTGGTAAACAGAATGGGCCTGTTGTAGGTCCTTTTCATGCGGCATGTGTTGACATCAAATCAATCAGCCAAAGACTTAATGTCACAGCTTGTGTTCCACATCAGATGGTTAGCAACTGAAACAATTCACAATAGTGTTTTGGTTGAACCTGAATTCAAATTTCTTTTTTAGTTGTCCGACAATGCTTCATATAAACTCTAAGTAGAAGTTTTAAGATAAAAATTTGAGTGTTAAAAAAGGCAGTGGGGAAGTTTTAGTGACACTTATTACTAGTGAGCACCTTAGGAAATGCATAGAGTGTAGGATGGAGAATTTGCATACTGATGCTAGGGTGTCAAAGGTTGATAACAAGATGTTATGTGTCAATTTCTTCTGAGATTTAAGGGGTTAATAATTTTTTATTCTCAGCTGGCCGAAGATGCAGGTTTTCCCCCTGGGGTGGTCAATACAATTCCTTGTTCCCGAGACAATGTGAATCAGGTCACAGATGCACTTCTTGGTAATGACATTGTGGCAAAAATGTCATTTACCGGCTCTACTGCAACTGGAAAGGTATAATAACGCAGCTTAACTCTACAAGATCTTGCACTTTTTTGAGAAAATGAGACTGTGGGCTGGTTCAGTTCTGAAGAGGCTTTTGACACCAGAACCAGATTTTGAGGAAAATGTTATGATTGTCTTTAAATCGGCATCTTTTCCATTTACACAGGCATTAGGGATGAGGTTTTATTCCCTTGTCTGTGTTAAAGAGAATTTCCCCGCACAGCTTATCCCCATTCTCTTGCCATTCTCTTGCCATTCTGTTGCATAGCTCTTTTTCAAACTTTTCCTCCTCTGACCTATGAAGATGTCTCTCATTCTTTGAATATTCCTTGACCTTCTAGGCAGTAGGTTGGATCAATTTTTTATCATGATTTTTCAAGCAGCTGGAATAAATTTAGATTTGTTACCATCACAAGATATATGTGATATTTTTCATCAAACAGCTTCTCATGTCAAAGTGTATCGATCCAATCAAGAGGGTCTCTCTGGAGCTGGGGGGAAATGCACCATTCATTGTATTTGATTCAGCTGATGTTGATGCAGCTGTCGCAGGAGCACTGGGTGCTAAGTTCAGACATACTGCACAGGTAATACACCTCATTTCTCACAGCAATTATGAAAAGGCAGTGTGGCTGTGTGGTTGGGGCACTGGTCTTGTAATCTGGTTGTCCCAGGTTCAAGCCTTCCACCCTGCTCAGTTGTCACAAGTTCAACTCCTTGGCTGTACTATGTGTATAGTCAACTGATCTGCCTTCTGCTAGTTGCCACTCCCAATGTGGTATTATTAATTCTCTGCTCAGGCTGTGACACATTTCTTTGTAAGTAAGTTGCAAGAATTTGCTGTTCAATCTAAATAACAACTACCTGATAAGCTTGAGGTTTCTTATCACCTGTTTGCTGAATTAAGTATGAATGTTCTAGGGAGAAGTTACCTGCTAATCACTTTTGGAAGTGAAAGGGTTAAACACTGTTTATTCATACTATTTCAATTTGTTACTATTGGCCTGAAAAGGCCCATAGGGGGAGTGGTCAGTTGAGTATGCATACATACTGGTACATTCATATGTATTCACACATGATAATATACATAGTGTGATAATTGTTTTAGAATTTATTGTAATTTATGCATAGGCATGATCTGAATGCAAAGTGTATAACTGTATAACTTCATTACCAGCAGCGGATGTAGATAGAGCTGATGGTGGGGTTGATACTACTTTCGGAAGGAGGCAGGGGCAGATCAGGGAGGTTCTTAACCCCCCTCTCTCCGACCTTCCCCCCTCCCTGGCCATTTGCAATTTCTTAGCTTATTAAGGCCAGAGTGTAAAATTAAAATTTCCGTGTTCTTCGAATCAACGTTTTTTTTTTTTTAACTCCAATTCATTTATTTTCTGATTGTCTGACAACAGCCAGCACTTAGTTCAGTTTTTTTGTGATGAAATAGCTGGGATCAGCCTGTTTTTATATTAATCGGACTTAATTTTGTGTTTCATTTTTTCTACCAGACCTGCATTTGTGCCAATCGCATCTTAGTTCAGGACAAAATTTACGATGAATTTGCATCTAAGTTTGCTGCGGCAGTTGATGAACAACTGAAAGTTGGAAATGGAATGGATGCATCATCAACGCAAGGACCACTTATAAACGAGAAAGCTGTGGAGAAGGTAGTGTCAAGTATTAAGCGACTGATTGATGCGTCAGCCGTGCTTTCATCGAGATATCAAGCACGTGCGAGGTTAAGAGAGCACCACAGATGTGCTAGAATTTCCTGAGGTGTAGATGAGAGCGGATCTAAGTTGTTGAGTGCCTTCCAAACTTCCCAATACCTTCAAATCTACAGAGATGAACGCATACCTTAGGCATTATTCAATTGTTTCCTGACGTTTTGAACACGTCGGTTTTCTAGTAAACCTTAATTTGTATAAAACACATTGAAACTAAACTGCCGTTGTTGGTGTTCTTTTGGAATATCGTGTTGTTTCACTGATAAACACTTTACAGAATTTAGCATTAGCTAATTAAAATTTACTTAACAGAAACCCGAGTGAGTTCTTGAGATAGGTTTTTGAAGAGATTTTGATTTTGACTGGCTTCAGTTACGCATCTGATTGGTCCAGAGGGCGGTGTGAGTTTCTGAACGAATCATGGAGCGAAGTGGAGCAAAACCAATACAATCCCAAGTTACTTTCGACAACTAATTGAAAATTTTCATAGAAAAGACTACTAAACATGCACTCATTACTCCACTCTTAGGTTGAAAGTCACGTAAAGGATGCTTTGTCCAAAGGCGCCAAATGTCTAAGAGGAGGTCAGCGGCATGAACTTGGAGGTAACTTCTACCAGCCAACTGTCCTGTCGGACGTCACACGTGATATGATCATCTGTAGTCAAGAGACCTTCGGGCCTGTGGCTCCTCTCATAAGGTGTTTAAAGTATTTGTATTTTTGTAGAAACCTTTCACCTGGTTCGAAAATCTTAGACTGCGTTACTTGATTCTGAATTGTCGACAATTCAGCATTACAGGTTTCGTTCTATTCCATCCTGATCTAACTTAAGGTTACAAAAATCGCTACATTTTTAGCCAAGGAAATTCACGCCCAGATACGTAATTCCACGTGGGATTCAACGCTTTCAAACGTTCCACAACGATTCGTGGGCACTAATTTCTAATCGGAAGTGGGTTTACTTGACGATCATGCTGCTATGTTCTTACGCGCTCAAATTAGATTTATTTCTGTGCACAGAACTAATTTGGTTATCCAAAGCCTCTTCCTGTAACATTTTACTTTAACGGTAGAAATATTCTGCTATAACGGTAACCAAATTACACATTACTTGATACACAATTAAAACTATAATTGAAAGGGAATCAATTTTGAGCGTAGAAACTGAACGCATCCCGACAATTGAGATTAAGATTGCTCTTAAGTAAAATTATAGAGTTAATGATCTGATCTGGATGATTTCTTAGGTTCAAAACCGAAGAGGAGGCCGTGGCAATAGCTAACGATACCTCATCAGGATTAGCAGGTGACTTTGAATTTAACTTACGTAGTTTATACCAATGCATACATAAGCGCTTGAGTCCAGCCTGAGCACAATTTCAGTTGTAGAATACGTGTTCTCTGCAATAAAATGATTAGCTGTATTGCCTTAAACAATTTTTTAAAAAAATTTTCCAAAAAACTAAACTAGTTAGCAGCACTTTGCGAAGAGCAGTCGTAAAACTTCTTTATTCTCCAACTCATTTTGTCTAACTGTCGTAAACTTCTTCAGGGAGTTTTACAAGTTAACACTAAACGCCTGTATTTATAAGCCATAGTTAGCAGCTATTACGAAGGCCATTGACCATGTAGGCTTGGCCGGACTTACAAACAGGAACAGTCCGGGTTGTGAAAAATTTTGCAACTTTTTAGTGGGCAAGGTGAGAAAAATATTTCGGGGGCCCCCGTTTTTAGCTAAAAACTAGTTAAGTTTTTAAGAAATTATGTGAGTTTTAGCTAACATATGCGGCAGACCTTTGCATAGTATGTCGGCTCAAGGAAGGCTCTATGAATCTATTACAGTGTTCAGTGCGTTCGTAATCGATTTGGAACAATGCATTGTTATGCAGTTTTTGAACCAGTCCGACAACATGATTTCGTTGTGTGCAATCCTAAAGGAAGATCTGTGGTAAGATCGCAAAGCTGAATATTTTGCCAGGGTGAGGTGGGCGGAGGGTGAATGAAAGGGGGCAATGACTCCTTCAAAATTTTTTACTGGAGGCTACAGCCCCTGTTCCTTCTTCCCCTGCTTCACCGCCTTTGTCTGAGGAAAACGTTTTTCTAATTTTTTTTCCATCCTAGGATACTTTTACTCCCAAGACGTGAGCCAAATCTGGCGCGTGGCTGAGGCCATGGAAGTGGGTATGGTAGGGGTAAACGAAGGAATCATTTCATCAGAGATTGCACCTTTCGGTGGCTGGAAGCAGTCCGGGTTAGGGCGAGAAGGTTCAAAGTATGGAATTGAGGAATATCTCGAGATCAAGTATATCTGTTTGGGAGGCATCACTAATTCATGAAAACTGAACTCAGACCTGATGCAAGACCTCATGGAACAATAACATTGAGCTTTTTAAGTTTAGAAATTAGTTTACAGTCTTGACACGTGTCGATGGACTTAAAAAAAAAACGCTGAGGAGATTTCATAGTAAACAGGAGACCGTAGACTTTAAATCTTCCCGAAAGTGCGACTCGCTCGGGAATTGTGTCGACGGTTTTTTTTCTAGGTAAGAGAGATAATCGAATAACGTTAGGTTATGATTAGGGTATGTGATTTTTTAGATATACAAGGGTAATATATAAACGGAGTCTATGAACTAAAGCAAACGGAGTCGTTTATTTCAAACACACCTTAGGTGCGTGAATTATGGCACCTTCCATCGTTGCAGTTTCCTGTACAGTCACTTTAAGGGATGCCGTTGCCCTCCGCCTTTGCTTTTGGACTGCCCCAGAATGACTGACCTGGCTCTTAAGGCCTTGGCTATCTTCGAGCATCTCCACTTGGTCAATGTCGCAGTTTGCGTTCGGTAAGAAACTGCAACTGCATGGAATTTTCTGTAAGAAGGGACTTATGGAAAGATTATTGAGTGCTTCGGCAGGGCCGATACTTTTCCCGGGGGTTGAGTAACGCTAGCCGCCGCGGCGTGATGTCCGGAAGGGGTCTAGTACTAAGTACCAGACCCCCGTCTCAAATCTTTCGTCGAGCGGAGAAACGCGCATCCTGTAGCGCTTATGATGAGGCCTTCTCGCAGGTGATAATGTCAGTTGATGCATAAATTAGGTCTGAGGCGTTTCATAATTTCTCACTTGAATCGCAGTTTATTGACCAAGAACGGAATCGAGTTGTCGTGGATGCATATGCCGGCCTACTTTACCCAGTGGTCTTTTCGGTCTGCCTACTTGCCATTTTTAGACTGGGCCGAGGAATCTCGTTTCCATGGTGCGTAAATAGCAAAATGGCGGCTTCCCTTCAAGTCACAAAGTCAGTTCACTTTTTATTGCTTAAATCATGACTTCTCTCAAGAACTGTGACCCGCAGTTAAGACGATATTTGCTTGTGCATCGGCTTCCTGATATATTTGAGGTAAGAATTCACTCTAACAGGCAAACTGCAACCTTGATTCCTGAATCAAAGTATTTTATCCAGCGATTTTCTCAGTTTGTGGGAGGAATCCTGCTCAGTGATTTTCCCCCCGACAGAAAGTGATAGTGTTTGAAGTTGGAATTTATATAAGCTCTGTTTGCGTTCGAGATCCATACTTTATCTGAAAGATTTGTTTCCGTAACCTAATGCGTCGTTGCCCAAGGCTATGGCCAGCTGTCTTTTTCTTGTTGTTAACTATTGCCGATAAGAAGTGGTATAGGATTGATATAAGTACATTTCGTGTAGGTGAACGCTTGGGGCTGAGTTTAATTAACAATGGTTTATGAACTGAGCGGAGTGCAATTTGTATAGGTAATCGCATGATTGCAAGTGATAAATCAGCACAAATATTGCTCGTGCTGATTTATCCCAAAATAAGACAATTTTTTAAAGGCTAACCAAATTGTAGTCTTTTAAAAATTTACGTGTGCTGATTCATCCCCAAGTCTGGTGGCTTGCCTTTGCCTTGTTGTTGAAGTAGTCAGGCTTTTTCCTCAAGAATTTGTTTCAAACTTTTAAAGCCTCTCTCAAGATTAATTGAGAGTTTGTACTCTTTCTCAGTTAGGTATCACGCCAAGAATCGTGCCTGTCTTTCATACAAACAGTTGCGTAAAACTCCTTGAGAATTTTATTCAGGGCCTCCGGCTCACACTTTCATATCTGTTTTTTGAGGCCAGACTTTAGGCCAGCTTATCCTTTGCTGAATGTTTTTGCTTTTAGCATACTACCTCAAACTCTGAATTAAAAAAATTGTTACTTTCTCCACACCTGTCCACTATTTTGTTTTGTTGTGCTTAATAGAAACTTACCTGTCAATCAATGTACTTTCAACTTTCTGCACAAAATTTCAACCCTCTGCACTGTTTGGGATCACAAAATTCAGTCACTAATTACAAGTTTTGTGGGAAGCCATATCAGTGTTCAATAATCATCAACGAATCATAAAAAGCAATAATTAGCCGAGTGAAAATTTGTTTTTGTGCTATAATGCCAAGGCAATGAAACCAGCCATACTAAAAACCATTACCACAATTTGTTAATGAAATAATAATACTTTAAGTGTAAGTGAAGCCTTTTTTTTGTTTTTAATTTCAAGTAACTTTGCTTAAGGAAATAACCAAAATTAAAGAAAATGCGCTCCTCAGCCTATCAGAATTTAGTAATTTTGCCCTTTATGTTATAAAAGTGTTATCATGCAAGTGGTTAACAAAATTGGAAGACTATGAAGTGGGAGACTGTGTTGTTAATTACAAATATGATAACAGACAGAATTGAATAACATGAAGTCTTGTCACCAATCAGTCAAAACTATGACAAAATTTTAGATACAAACTAGTGATTCATCATAGGTTTTCATAAAAAAAGATTTCAGTCACCTTGGCAAAATAGGTGACAACAGTGACTGCACATGATGCATACTGTCCAATTACACAGGACTGGTACGTTATGCTTATATTGTCCAATAACATTGTCCAATTGGTGTTGGTTGGAACCAATCATGTTTGAAAATATTGATAAAGTATTGACTACAGTATGGAATTTTATGGATTTCAAGTTCGCCCCTGTATGTGTGGTTAATAAGGTTGATTCCTGACTTATAATTTGACTTTCATCTTTTGTCATACTTGGAAGTGCACAAACCATATAATCTTTATGTAAGCTTTAAGATTGTAAGTAAAAAAATACTTTTGACTTGCAGGCTATTGTCAGTGCTTTAGCTGTCAACTGCCCAAGGGATCCACAAGCATTTATTCTTGAGAAATTAAAACTCATCATAAATTATGAAGAGGTCCTGGATGATTTGCGATGGTATGTATTTTATTGCATTTTTGGATACAGAGTTCTATCTGATTAATGCTTAAGTAACTGAGAAAAGTGCAAGTTGTTCTGAAATCATACATCATTGTGTTATTTCAGAATTGAATGAGTGTCTCTATAGGGCAGATACAATTGTGGAAAACAAATATAAATTCCTTACCAACATTTGCACAGCATGAGGTTTACTTGTCACTTATTTAGATCAGTTTTAACCCTTTAACTCCCAAGATCTGACAGTTAATTCTTCCCTCACCCTGTTACACATTTCCTTTTACATTGGTTACAAGAATTTGGTGTTAGATCTAAATAAAAACTTCTACCTGATAAGTTTAAGTATTCTCTTTACCATTTTGCAGGATAATGTAGGGATATAATAAGGAGAAGTTACATATTAATCACTTCTGGGAGTCAAAGGGTTGATAGAGCAAAATTTAGTTGCCCACATACAGACTTTTGGTCAATGAAAAATATTCCAATTGACCCAGTGGCTATTTGAAAAAGAACAAAAGAGAGAGACACCAAGAGAGGAAAATGACTTTTAATTTGGTTATTTTGATTTTATTGATTTGGGATTTTAACTGGCTGCAATCAAATTGTGATTTAGAGACTGAAAAAGGAGGTACCATGCATAAACAAATCGCACTGCTTAGAGCCAACCAGATCGCCAGGATCACTAGTGATTTTAAAATAGTATATTTACTGATATTACTTTAGGCTTCCTTTAAAATTGATTGATTAAATTTCTTTTTCGTTCCAGGGATTCTTTTATTGATCAGAAAAATCGTCCCAAGAATAGAGTAGTGAAGGCCACAGTTTTGGATTTCCTTTGGTCATATGAAGATGAAAATTCACAGGTAAAGAAGAGTTATTGCATTTTAATTGATATTTGATAGAACAAAAATAAAATAATCACTTCAAATGGCCCATCAGAACTGAGAGAATATTACAAGAAGCCACTGAGGACTTTAAATCCTTTTAAACTGCTTCTAGTTTTAGGCTCAAGGGGAGATGTTATGGAGAGATGTGCCATGGGTTGGCTTCAAGGTCAAGAGGTTGGCTTTGAGATGTGGCTGGGTTATTGTAGTGTTCTCAAGCAAGATACTCAACTTTCCTAGTACCTCAGTCCCTGCTCAGAATTTTTGACCCCTTAACTCTCATGAGTGACTAAGACAGAATTTCTTGTTACAATACCAATACAATATCAACCAGATAAGTGATGAGAATAAAGAAAAATATTAATTTTGGGATCATAATCAGTTAATCCAATACTAAATTCTCTGAACTAACTGAACTTATTACTGGTAATAATTGTATGGTTGATAGTAAGGAGAATTAAAAATTGGATCTGGGGGTCAAAAGGTTAACTCTCTTTGTATCTCTTCCTGCTCAGGAGTTTTAAATGAGTACAGGCTCTAATGATTTAAAGACAGTCTAAATTAATTCAAGGTATTTTAACCCTTTCCCTCAGCCAACTCCTGAAATGTACCAAAAAGCCTACAACTTGTACAATGGTAAACTGAAGAAATCATGTTTCAGGTAAGGAATGAGCTGTAAATTGTTAGACTAAAGTTTGTTCCTCTATTTAGGTCTGTTGTTGGTAGAAGTCAGTGTTGTACAGTTAAGATCTAAGATCTTAACTGTACAACTATTTTGTTTTCATTTATTTTCATAAAGGAAGCTTTCATGAAATCCCAAATACTTTTTATCGTTTCCTTTGTCATAGTGCCTGGATGCGTTATCACAAGTACATGAGGAGAAAGAAAGCTTTATTGGCCAAGAAACTAGAGAATGCTCAGATTTGGCATCAGCGTAGGGTACAGAGAATACATCTTGAATATTGGATTGTATCTTTTTAAAATTCAGTCAGGAGGATATGTACATTGTGTAATACTAAATTACACTTTCAAGAGTATTTTGCTTTATAGTTTTTTGGGAAACCATCTGGCAGCTTTACTGTAAAAACCCGCAGATAAGCCGCACCTTTTTTCATCCGCTCTAATGCCTGGTTACTAAGCTTCGAATGTTCCGCTCGCGTTCTTGTCGTAGTGCTAAAACCTATGGAAAAGCTATGTTGAATAAAGAAATTCCCGTCAACAAATACCAGAAAAAGATGAATCATATGTCAAAG
This sequence comes from Pocillopora meandrina, assembly GCA_942486045.1. Classification (NCBI taxonomy): domain Eukaryota; kingdom Metazoa; phylum Cnidaria; class Anthozoa; order Scleractinia; family Pocilloporidae; genus Pocillopora; species Pocillopora meandrina. Next base: position 2,250,866 of record CALNXJ010000030.1, read on the forward strand.
TTGGTAGGAATGATGTTCATTATGTTAAAGTGCCAAAATTGTGGGTAAGACTTTGAAGTATTTTCCGTTACAATGTTAATAGTGAGTGTACGTTCGATGAACAGTGGATGAAGAAGACTTCTCAATACTCGACTTTGGATTTCTTTTGATTTCTTTTAAAAACCTTTTTTTCCAAAATTTTAGCTGCTAAATTCAGGGTGCAGCTTATCTGCGGGTTTTTACGGTAATTTCTATTTGCAGGATGTCTTATAAAATTTGGCATTTAGTATTTGCAGGATGTCTCACGAAATTTGGCATTTAGTATTTCCTACATTATAATAAGAATCCTGTCAAAAATAAAAATCTACAGAGCCTTGGCTCTTTGAGTATAACTTTTTTCACATTTTATGTTTGTACAGCTATGAATAAATTTGTGCTACATTAAATTTCTCCTTCACTTGATTGACACTGCCACAGGCATGGGTTTCTGAGAGAAAGGAGAGGCAAAATGGTTAGTAAATTTTTCTTTTCCTTCCAGTTCCTCAGTTTTGAAACAATATTTTAGTTTTCAGTCTTTAATCATCCACGTCAATGGGTGTCTGTAAAATATATAATGTTGAATATCAAACTTTACAGTCAAGAAAATGTGTTTCACAAATAGTTATAGTTAACAGATGATTAACTCTTTAACTCCCATGAGTCATCAAGACAAAAATTTTCCGTACAATATCAATACAATATCAACCAGAAAAGTGATGAGAATAAAAAAAAATATCAATTTGGGGATGATTAGTTGATCCAATACTAAATTCTCTGAACTAACATTATATAAGAATTGTATGGTTGACAGGAAGGAGATTTACAAATTTGATCTGGGAGTCAAAGGGTTAACAGATGTTCTTACTGCATTTTGATGTCCTCTGTGATCAATTACTAAACAGACCAACAGTAACATGGAATCTATTTCAATTTATATAATAAGCTCAGTTAATGCACACATTCTAGTTGGTTCTCACTTATGATCTATTGGAGGACAGACGTGTAGATGATGTCATCATTAACACTTTTTTTAATTCTTTATTATATAAAACAAATAGATTCCAAGTTTGCCATGTGTCTGTTCAGTAATAGATCACAGAGGACGTCAAAATGGGGTAAGAACATCAGTGACACACTTGGCTGCGCCTCGTGTGCTACTTTTTTGTTCTTACCACATTTTGATGTCATCTGTGATCTATTACTGAACAGACGCATGGCAACTTGGAATCTATTTGTTAATTGTTTTGTGTGATAAAAAAGTAAAATATTGTTGACCCTTTAACTCCCAAGATCTCATTAGTAATTCTCCTTACTGTCTGCCATACAATTCTTGTGATGTTAGTTTGGAGAACTTGGTATCGGATCAACTAATAATCCCCTAATTGATATTTTCCTTTTTCTCATTACTTGTCTACCTGATATTGTATTGATATTGGTAAGGAGAAATTCTGTCTTGGTCACTCATGGGAGCTAAAGGGTTAATTGTGATGTCATTCATGCATCTGTCCTCCAATAGATCCTCAGTGAAAACCAATCAAAATAAATTACTGTATACCTCGGCTTATCATTAAAACTGTCTTCTTGATGACCAAATCTTTGTTTGAGGATTGCAGTTTCTGTATTGATTGAAACCCTGCATTCTTAAATTTTGTGCAATTAATTTTATTACATTCTGTGAGAAAAAATGAAGCTTAATCTTTTCACTCCCTGGAGTGACCAAGACAGTTTCTCCTTAAAAAAAAAACAATGCAATGTCAAGAAGACAGTCAAGTGATAAGAATAAAGGGAAATATCAGTCAGGCAATTGTTAGTTGATCCAGTACCTTTAATTTCAGTGATCTCCACAAGGATCCGCAGAGTCCTTGCAATCTCATTGTTGCGTGTGGTGTTTGATGCATGGCATAGTGTTGCTGTGGATGCCAGGAAGACAAAGGAGTATTTTGAGGTGGGTAAGACAAATATAACAGGCTGGGGGGAAAATTTTGTAACCATGTATTTTGTGACCTACAGCTGTATGTGAAATTAGAGGTTTCTTCAGATATTGTAATCCTCAGGCTTCTGTGAAATATTTTGCTCCTCCACTGAGGAGGAGTTTGAATGGGTACTAGCTGGGTGTGGGGAAAGCTTGACAACTAGCACAGGGGGGTGGGGGTGGGGGTGGGGGTTGTTAATCCCTGAGATGTACCAATATGCCTCACAGTAGAGGAAGAAATACCACAAGTTTCTTGTTTACAAAAAAAAAAAAAACAACAACTACAAAAAAACAGGGTAAGCTTTGATAGTAGAGACAACTCTAGGAGGGGAAAATGTCCTGTTAGACAGTGGGAACTATTTTTAATACACAAGTGTGATTTTGAGTGTTCTTGGTCTAATAAACTAGCTCACTGCTTTGCATATTTTTTTCTGAAAATATTCAGCGGATTGAAAGAGGAGAGATCATTGACTCAGGGTATGAAGGATTCTTCCGTGTCAGAGCAGACGGAAAAGATGAAATTTCATCCCTACCAAGACATGCAGCGTTAAGGGTAAGTGTAGCTTTGAAAGGGTGTGAAATTTTTAGATCCATTTTTTTTATTTGCTTTCCTTTCATCTCAGGTCAATAGATTTGAGGAAAGGTAAGTTAAAGAGGCATTTTATAAGTTTTGCTAGCTGCTGTAGTAAGGAAAACTTTTATCAGTTTGTGAAATTACAAAGCGGTAGAAGTTTCTTGACTTTTTTTAACAGAAAAATCAGGTTCATTTACATGTAATACAAACTTGTCAATCCAGATTTTAATATTTGATTGTCATACGATTTAAATCGTTTATTAATACGTGTTTCTGTTTTCAGATTTTCAGTTACCTAAGCGTGGGTGACTTGGGACGTTGTGCTCGGGTCTGTAGAAGCTGGAAGGTGTTGATTCAAGCCAACATACTCTGGAGTAAGGTTGATTTCTCCATAGTGAAACACATGTAAGTCACAATTGTGGGGGTGGGGTGGGACAGGGGGAGGGCTGTAGCATCCCCTCCCCCCCCTGTTTTAAATGGAATTGGAAGAAAATGGAACTGTTCTGATTCTTCCGTCTCCGATTTCGTCGCGCTAATTAAGAGGTCAGAAGCGCTCTTTTAACCACAATTCCTAATCCATCACCTGTGAAAACCAGCCTTTTAGCATATTTCATGTTCTCCAAACTTCCTGGCTCTGGTGAGGGGCTAACGCACGAAACATCATCTTTGGGACCTTTCCTTCATGTTTACTTATGTTATTCATTGCCACAAAACATAAGTGAGAATTTACAATGGGATAGTTACAGAAGAATTATGATACTACTTTTATTTACGAACTGTCAATAACTATAAAAGATAAGTATCTCTACAACTATAACATTATCAACCCAGTTGCTAAATAAACAATAGCCTTTAGTTAGCGCCAAAATAAGAGCGAGTATTTGTCCGCGGACATTATCGGTTCCAAGATGTGAACAGTTTTCCGAGAGCAAAGCTCGATGAAAACTGTGAGCTTCGAGGAACAGATTATTTTTCCAAGGACAAATATATATTTTATCGCGCCAAAGGGAGGCTATTGTGTTTATCATCCTTCAAATATTTTACAACACTCGTGAAAAAATCTTTACAAATAGCTTACTGTTTGCTGCTTGAAATATGTATATTTTTAAGTTTTCTCTCGTACGCCTTTATGAGGAAACAAATATTTCCCTTCTTCTGTAACAACCACATAACGCTCTCTCATCTTGAATTAAATCTTCGTAGTTGGCGAAAGGTTTGAAAATTGGGGGATATCACTTGGATGATATCCTCGGATATCCCACAGTTTTAGCAAAGGAATGTTCGGTCACGTCATTCGTTTAGACCAATTGCGCGCGAGCAAAAAATATTTGATGGATCATAAAACCAAATTATGACGTATGTACCAATTGTTTACCAGATATTTTCTTTTTTTCTTTCAGTGCAACAAATAAAGTAGCAGCCAACGTTATCCACAAGTGCCGTCCATTTCTGGGGCATTTGAATCTTCGCGGATGTTACAATTTATCGAGTGAAAGCATCAAACTTACTGGTAAGGCTGTATATGCTTGAAGTAATTTTTTGAAAATTATATTTTACGTTATTTCTAACAGCGCATCACTGTTGTTATGGAAGGAAATATTTCTTTTGTTTTTACCTTCAGCTCAGTGCAGAAATCTGCAAGATCTTAACTTGTCAGAATGCTCAGGGGTTACGGTAAGTTCTAATAATTCTAATGATTATAATGACAATTGCTATGATTTAAATTGTTATCATCATTTTTTTTGTATCGTTTTAATGATTTGTCACTGAAATCCTGACACAAAGTTGTCCAGAAAGTTCTATTCTTTCAGAGGAAGGCGAGATGGTAGTCACTACTTTCTTTACATTAAAAAATCGAACTTTTTTTGACGTCGTTTTGGACAGGCATTTTCTCTAGGGGTGTATCACATCAAGTGAAGGTTTTCCTCGCTATCTGGAGCTATAGTTCAGTTTTTAGATAAGGAGTCGGATGTAATCCGGTGTAGCATTGGAGTTATATCACGAAGCTCTATGATTGGCTTAGAAAACTGGCGCCACTTTCTGCGCCAATTAGATGCAAAACTAAAAACGATCACCTCGTGGTAACCCGTTATTTCCCGCGCCGCGGGCAGTTTACTTGTTTTTGCTTCGGGTTTTAATTAGCTCGTTGCGATATATTTCTTTGTTGTGATCGGTTCTGTGATTGCTTTGGTTTAATTTACGACACTACCGAATTGTGCTCTACAGAGAAATTTCTAACCAGTCAAGTGCAAATCTACAACCAATCCCCTTGCGACTAAGTCACTCACGTTTTCCCGCGCTTCAGTTCGGCCACATAATATACTTTTGAGCTCTCATGGGTTCTTTGTGACCTTTTCTGTCCTGACTGGCCTTTGTAATTATCATGCGATTAGTACTAGTATAGGTAATAACACGATTTCGAGTGCAATTTGGTGTTAATAAGCACGAGTAAATTTTTCAAAGACAACAAAATTGTACTTTGAAAAATTTCCAAGTGCGAGAAATCATGTTGTTACTTGTTAATAATGTATATGAAGAAACGTCACAGAGAGTCAAGACAGACGTAAATTTTGACAGCGCGCGCGCTGTTTGTAATTTGCACTCGTGTTATATGAGAATGCACCAGTTTCAGCCAATCAGACACGCGTGATTATTTCATGTACATTATTGCGGTAGTTAGTCGAATGGCGCACTAACTGTGTTTTCTTTGTTGTAGGATGAAACAGTCAAGAGTGTTGCCATGGGTTGCACTGCTTTACTCTATCTGAACTTGGCCAGAACGCCTGTTTCTGATGCGTCCCTCAGATATCTTGGAAGGTTAGTTTTCCACAAAATGTTTCCTTCAGTTTCTGAATAGTGGTTGAGACATTTAGGGTAGGCTGAAAGAACATTTAATCATTGTTCAGAAAAACCTTCGTTTTAAACCATATTAAATTTAGTCATGTCATTCATTTTTTATGGCGGCATGACTGAGCCCTTCTCATGTCCCAAGGGTGCATTTTGACCAAGACAGAATTTCTCCTCACAACATCAATGCAATATCAAAGAGACAAGTGATGAGAATAAAGAAAGACATCAATTAGGGGATTATTAATTGATCCAATTCCAAATTCTCCAAACTAACATCTTGAGAATTGTATGGCGGATTGTAAGGAGAATTACTAATCAGATCTTGGGAGTGAGAGGATTAAGCGTTTTCACCTTCACCTTTCAAATTTATCAGTCTACTGTGAGCAGAAAAGGGGAGAGTTTTGTTGCGTTCGCGCAGGAAACGTTGTCTTCAAGATCCATAGGCTTATTTGGGATGGCTTCACTTGCAAGCTCTGACGAAAGGCCTACGCTCGAAACGTCAGCTTTGAAACTATTTACGGTGGTCAATTTACGTTATCAACTCGTTGATAATACTAAATTACCCTGCTATACTCTCCCACTGACGCAGCACGACAGTTACTTTAGAAACTTTCCCCCTTTATTGATTTGTGTAAACGTTATATGCACCTTTTCCTTGTGCTTGTTTAGATACTGTTCAAACATGCTGTACCTGAGCCTGGCTTTCTGCACAAAGTTTACTAATAAAGGTCTTAGTTACATGGCGAATGGTAAAGGATGTCACAAGATTGTTCATCTTGATTTGTCAGGATGTGAGCAGGTTAGAGCTCCATTAACTTCTATTATTATACATTCAACTCACTATCTCTTTTCTGATTCGCTAAAAGCGTTCAGCGAATTTTCGAAATCAGCGCCTGGGACGTCATCTAGCTGCAGATTAAATAACAATCATGTCAAGGACACCCAAGGTCACGGGTAATTGTGTCATGTAAGACAACGGTGCATGATTCTAAAGGTAATCATGTCAAGTTCGCGCGCTTTGTGTTGCTTGCTGATTTGTATATTTTTACACGTTTAGAATTAATTATTAGTTCAACGTACTGTCCTGACCTTTTTGTTTTTTCGTTCAATGTATAGTAAAATAATTATTAGACTCAGTTTTATAGTGATATCCAGAATAATCAAGGTCTCGGTAGGGTTTATCAGTCTCAACCTTCGGCTTCGGTAGCCTACATGTAGCCGTACCCTCCCCCCCCCCCCAAAGGGTGAAACGGAAGCGAGGTTTTCGTAGACGTTCCCTCGCTTCCGTTTCATCTTAGGAAGCGAAGGAGAGGAGGGGGGACGTCATCTGTGATCTATTGCTGAACAGACGCGCGGCAACATGGAATCTATTTGCTTACAATGTCAACCTTTTAAACCCTAAGAGTGATTTGTATCAAATTTCTCCTTCCAATATCACCCCTGAGTCGCACGATAAGGTCATGAGAACAAAGGAAATGATCACAAACGAAAGAAGGTTTTGATTGGCAAACAAATTCTCCTTATCAGCACCCTAGGAAATGTATACAGAGCAGTATGGAGAATATGCATACTGATGTTAGGGTGTAAAGGGTTAGGTCGCATTAGCCATGAATTTAAGCTGCATCAGCTTTCATAATTGATATTTAAATGACCATGTGTGGTACTGTATCTTCCTGTGGCAGTACATCCATGATTTACACAGTGAAGGTATTGAATGACGGAAAAACCAAACAAATTGCTAACGATGCTTACTATCTGCCCATAATGGTTTTTTTGTTTGTTTGGGTTTGGTTTTTTGTTTTAACTAGACTTAAATATAAAAAGGGTAAGTGCGAAATCAGTGAAGGAAAAATGACAAAAGATAGTTGAACATTTAAACCCTCTAAAAGTGATCAGCATCTAACTTCTCCTTACAATATCATCCCTGAATCAAAAATTAAGGTCACGAGAATGGAGGAGATGATCACCCAACCAAAGAAGCTCTTGATTCTTAAACAAATTCTCCTGGTCAGCACCTTAGGAATGTGTAGAGAACAGTATGGAGAATATACATACCAATATTAGGGCGTAAAGGATTTAGTGTCTGGTTTCCTAGTTGTACTTACCCCTGCCGTCCAGAACCCAAGAATCTCGAAGGTTTTTAAAACCTTCAAGGTTCTGGGGTTATATGGCTTGGGTACAAACACTACTACCAAGATCCAATGAGAAATTTTTCCTTTTCAGCTGCTAAATATTACTTAGTTAACCAATTAGCACAATAGTTGTAAACGATATGATAGATCAAAAATAAAATGTATTGATCGAAATTTTTACCACGGTCAACTCTCACCTTCCGGAGACTTCGCCATTAACCCTTTAAGATCCTAGTTTCTCCCCACATCGCACTTTAAGGCCAGGAGAGTAAAGGATATGATCACTAACTAAAGAAGGTCATGATTGTTACCCAAATTCTCCTTGTCAGCACCATACGAAATCTATTGTGAAAAGTATGGAGAATATGCATACTGATGTTAGGTTGTAAAGGATTATGGGCAGAAGCTAAATGTGGGGCTTAAACTATAGACGAATGTTTAGAAACAACTATTACAGATATGCGAACACTTTATGAGCTTCAAAACTAACCTTTTCATTGTTTTACTCAAACAGTTTGTACCTATGTAATTACGCTCTCTGTGGTCTTGGAATGTTCCCATTTTCGCCGCATTTTTTCTCATACTGTAGTAATTTATCTAAGCTTTTTGACTCTGCTATTCATTAAAAGAATCTGGAGGTCTTAAACACGTAAACAAGTTATATAAATCTACGGACGTTCTATCGCTTGTGGTGCAAACTTATTGCCCTCTCGCCTTGGCATTTTTTAATTACAGACAGTGTACTGCGAGAAGGCTGACGGTGTGCGGTTGTAAACAAAATAAAATGAAAACATCGATCTGCCTTGTTGCTAATTTTTGAACCGCTTGTACATTGCAACTAAAAAAATTATTTTATTCTTTCTCAATTTCTATCGCGTGAAAGTGGATTCGAGCTTCGCTTTCGTCAACTATCACGCGACAGAAATCTGGAATCTCGAATGAAAATCCAATTACTCAATACTCAATACGTTGTACGTCATTTTTTATAACCAAAAACTGGATCATTTTTAACACCTTACCTCTTACGAACCCTCGAGATCGAAAACTCAGCGACACTGTGATTTCTGGCAATTTGATTATGCATCTTACGATAGAAAAGTATGTGACTTAATAAACAAGTCACGATTTACATCTTTGCCGATTAAAATTGCACGTTTGCCTCAGAGTCGGTGTATGGGCGATGTCGTGGGAGCTTTGTCAACAATTGTAAAACCCAAATTTTTCAAGTGATCCCTGCGAGATTTCTCCATTTTCATCGTTACTAAGAGCACCTAACGGCATTTGCAAAGGTGTGTGGTGTTACGATAGATGGCAGAAAGCGCCTGCAAATCCACTAAGAATTCTTTCTAATTTTGTTCAAAATAATTTCAGATAACAGAGGAAGGCTACAAATATATTTCCATGGGTTGTGGTACTTTGACAACGATTATTTTGAATCAGCTGCCAGGATTGAGGGACGAGTGTATACAGGTATTTAAACTGAACGTTACTTGTGCACACGATTCAAATCTTTTTTTTGATATGTACAAAACTGTCTTCATTTCTTTCGCATATTGAAGGCATTGACATCCGAATGTCGCACATTGAAGAACGTTTCGATCATGAACTCGCCATTCTTATCGGATGCTGCATTCAAATGCCTGGCATCGTGTAAGAAACTTAACAAGATTAGAGTCGAAGGTGAGTTCAATTTATCATTCAGGGAATCATTTCATTTAGAGAAATTTCTAATTGAGTACGCATAACAATCCAGAATAGCATTGACATTCAGTGTTCTATCTCTTTGACGAAGGGCTAACGCTCGAAACGTCAGCCTTTAAACTCTTTACTAAATTGTCCAGGATTACTTTTCTTCGTTCAGTGATTGGTCAAGAAAAATTGCGTCACCATCTAATCCAAGCAGATGCAAGACTAAACACCGAATGCGACTTGGTCAGTCGCGTTTTCCCGCGCTTCAGTCTGCTTGTTTTTACTTTGAGCTACGAATAAGTGATCACACTCGTCAATCAAAGTTAAAGGGGAATAAGGAGCCAATGGGAAACTCCGAATAAAAGCGCGGGAATACGCGAGTGACCAGCCGATGTGATTGGCTGTAGTTTTGCGTCTGATTGGTTGAGAGGATGATATCAGTTTTCTGGACCAATCAAAGGGCGAAGTAAAGTAAACAAAGCAGTCCTATATCTCATTCGACTCAGAATCCATTTTCACATCCTTTGTCTTTTTTTTTGTCTTTTTTTTTTCCAAGGAAACAATCGTCTCACTGATGCATCAGTTAAAGTGTTGGCCAGAAGCTGTCCTCTGCTTGAACACGTGTACCTTGTGGACTGCCCCAGAATGACTGATCTGGCTCTTAAGGCATTAGCTACTTCCAAGCATCTTCATGTGGTCAATGTCGCTGATTGCGTTCGGTAAGAAACTACAACTGTATGAAATGTTCTGTAAAAAATACCTTTTTTATAGATGGAAAGTAAGAAAGAGTATGAATTTTGTTTTAAGGCTTACTCGTGAGCGCTTCGGCACAAGCGTCTCCTTGCTCGCAGGAAAGTAGGAGTCCTGGAATGAGGTGAGCCGGCTAAAGACCAACAAGGGGCCTGGCACTGTTTACCAGACCCCTGGCAAGCCTCCCCCGAGTCCTCTTAACTCTGCCCGCGGGCGGAGAAACGCGCGTCCTGCGGTGCTCATAATAAGGGCATGCACGAAGGCTAGAAGCTATGGATTGTCCTCCCTTTTCTGTCTTTGCTATTTTTTAAATCTCTTTTTGTTGATCATTTTTTGTTTTCTTGTTTACACCGCTCGTGACGTTACAGGTTCCGAAACCGAAGATGAATCTTTTCTGATATTTTAACGGTTATTTGTTTCACTGGTAGAAGTTTCCTTAAACTCCTACGAATGACCGAGACAGAATATCTCCTTACAATATCAATACAAATATCAAGTAAACAAGGGATTAGAGGAAAGAAAAATGTCAATTAGGGGATTATTAGTTGATCCTGTAACAAATTCTCAGAACTAACATTATAAGAATTGAAAGATGATGTTATTCTGTGAATGACACAAGCATACTCGGAGAAAAAGACGGAACTCCGAGTGCTCCCGTAAGAAGCCGAACTTACGATCTTCCGATTACTACTTCAAATGCTCTACCACTGAGCAATAAGAGACTGGTGACAAGCTAGGCGGTATAACTAGGTCCATAAAGACAAACTTCCGGCATACTGCTAGAATAGGATTTTCGAATGTGGTGCTTTTACGCAGTGACGATGAAAATGAAGATGGTAAATGTTGAGCCTCGTTATTTAAGTGAGAGATGATGTATTCGGTAAAAGAATTGTATGGCAGACAGCAAGGGAAATTACTCATAAGAGCAAGGAAGTTTTGTATGCTCCATTGGTGGTGTTGTTGGTTGCGTTGCTTGTAAAGCTCTCCAACTGGAGTTTTGTGGTTCTCACTTTGCTGTTCATATTTCATCAGGATACAAGACACAGGAGTGAGGCAGATCGTCGAGGGCGCGTCAGGCGCTAAGCTGAAAGAGTTGAATCTAACGAACTGCGTGCGAGTCAGTGACGTCACGTTGTTAAGAATCGCGCAAAGGTAAGGGTGAAGTATTCAGAATTAATTTCCAGTTGTCAACATGGTGTGTAACTCGTATCTCCGTGGTAGCAGAAAGAAAGTTTTCGATTTGAATTATTGAAGGTCAGTTCTGAAAACTGAGTCGTCAACATGGAAATAATTCTATTTCCTTTGAAATCATGTGAAATCAGTTATTATAACGTTTAAATATCAAACGTTCTGTATCTTCATACTAGTTAACTTGCCCAAAACGTTTATATGATACCTATTTTCCATTAATTTCTAGGTGTCACAATCTTGTGTATGCCAGTTTTTGCTATTGCGAGCACGTGACGGACGCCGGGGTAGAATTGCTGGGTACCCTCCCCTCCCTCATGTCACTGGATTTGTCCGGGTGTAACATTCAGGACCAAGGTGTGGCAGCACTTGGTAACAACCCGCGCTTCCGGGACATCACGCTTGCTGAATGTCCAAATATCACTGACCTGGGTCTGCAGGTGCGTACAGAGAACCTCAGAGAATCGGTTAGTCAGTCAGCCAGCCAGCAAGTTAGTCACTCACTCATCTACTCAGACAATCAGTTTATCAGTGAGTCGCACGGTTGGTTTGTTGGTCAGTCAGTCAGTCATTCATTCCTTCAGTCGGTCGTTCGGTCAGTCAGTGATTCAGTCAGCCATAAATCAGTGAGTCAGTCAGTCTTGCGGCCTTTCGCTTGTTTAAACGCCTCAAATAACAGAATTTAAATGTCTCCTTTTTTTTGCAGAAAATGTGTCAGCAGTGTCGACAATTGGAGAACTTCGATGTTTCCCATTGCAAGGTACAAAGGGCATATCACGAACTTTTGAATAACTAGCTGGTAGCCACTCTCATTGAAAAAGTTATTGTGGACGCCGTGATTGACGTACGTTTCTCTTCCATTAGGGTTTAACTGATAACGCCATCAAGAACCTCGCCTTCTGCTGTCGATTACTTCGCACGCTGAACCTCGCCGGCTGTAACAAGGTAGAAGAGCAAAGGATTTTTTATTAAAAGCCAGTTACTGTCGGTCTACAGCTGTCTATAAAACCTCTCACCGCCGCTGTTTCGCCTGCATGCAGGCTCTTGAGTTTAGGTTCCGCCTTACGGCCCTTTTCAGGGCAAAAGGGCCCATTACACCACCGACAGCCGCTTATGGAATAATTTATTGAAACCCCTTGAAGAGAATGCAAAACCGAAGATAACCTTACTGTTCCTAATGAGAAAATTGATTTCAGGCTGAATTCTTTGTTCAAGCAAAGCGTTTGACTTATCTATTTTTCACCTTTTTTACAGTTAACAGATTCAAGCCTTCAATATTTATCAGGTGTTTGCCATTATATTGAGGCGCTAGATCTATCTGGCTGTGTTCATATAACGTAAGTGCACACAAGAAAACCATTAGTGGTAACATAACAATTTGGATATTCACAAATGGCTGTCAGCCATGTGATGTCTAAACGGATGTCTCAACAGTTTAGTTGAGCGGTTGAAGTTTCGGCTCCTAGTGAAATTTTCTTCTGTTCTGATCAGCCATTGAGATAAGTTTTTTGGTGTGTTGACAAGTGTTGTGCGATGCGTCGCGGACAGTTACGAATCTTGATTTTTATTACGAAATTCTTCAGTTCAGTATTACATTTGAATGGTAATCCTTGTAGTTTAAACTACGTACATCGGTTGCTTTAAATTTTATATCCTTGACGGTTGTTACGGATCGTCTTTCGATGTATCTGTATTTCGAGTATAGTGCCCCTTAACCCCCTAAGATTGACTGGTATCTAATTTCTCCTTACAGTCTCATCCCTGAATCAAACATTAAAACAAAGAGAATAAAGATATGATCGCCAATTTAAGAAGCTCTTGATTGTTAAACAAATTCCTTGGTCAGCACAAGACGAAATGTAGAGATCAGTATGGAGAATTTGCCTACTGATGTTAGGGTGTGCAGGTTTAACACCTATTTTAAAACTATTCTACTCTTTACGGAAGCGATGCAGGTCGTAACAAGACTTGTTTTGGTTTCAGAGACAAATCTTTACGGTACTTGAGGAAAGGATGCAAGAGATTGTCCTCTTTGACGATACTCTACTGTAGAAATGTTTCAAAGTAAGTTAAGTATCTTCCAGTTTATCGATATTGCTTTTCAGGTCTTTTAAGATTGTCGAGGGAGATAACGAGCGGTCCCTCCTTTGTGGCGAAGTTCGTCATGCGAGTTAAAAAAAAACAAAAGAAATCGAATCTTTGGTAATGAAGTGTACGAGAAGTAACTACTTTTCTGGCACCTCACTCCCAAAGTTCCGCGTGGTAAATTTTTTCCTCCTAACTTTTACGGCTAGTGTGAACTGTTTGTTGTCTAGATTGCAAAGTAGATAACAAACTGATAACACCGCTGCAACATGCCTCGTCTCGTTATCGCGTTTCTGCGCTTCAACAGATATCCTCGCCTGTGGCTACACCTTGTCCTGCGCTTTATGTGTCGTTACGACATGCGCAGTTTGTAAGGGCACCATGAATGCTTTAAAAACCTTCCTTTTTATGCTTTTAGAAGTTCTTGAATCTCACTGGCAGCTGTAAGTGCACTAATCGCTTATAACGCGCGATTTGTGGCGTCGATTACTTCGTTTCCGTTTCCCAACGATTTATGAACTTCCAAAAATGACGGAATTCAGTTCATTTACGAAGTCATTTTGGTAATCAATACCGAGTGTCCAGCTTAAATACTTAAGAGGATAAAGACGTCAGATTCTTGTTTAAACAGGTGACTGAGTAGAACGAAAAATCAAAATCTGTACTTACCTAGCGAGGACGATACTTTATTTTGTTTGGCATGAAGCACGTATGAAGAATAGATTCAAAAATTTTCCGGGGTAGGATGATTCCACCCCCCTCACCCCTGCTACAAACTCGCGTCCTTAGTGCTCGTTTTCAAGCCCCCGTTCCCCCCCCCCTCCCCCGGTTGAAAATAGGCCCTGCCGTTCCTGTATCTGTTGAGTACTATTTGAATTTCTCGTTAATTCTACAGCTAGTGTGTGCAATCCTTTTCCTTTAAATCATTCATTTCATTTCTTAACCCATGCATTGTTTGTGCTCCAAAGTTGACATATTCTAAATCTTTTGTAGGTCTTCTGTTCAGAAGCTTCAAACCAAATGCGAACACGTGCTCCACAGTTCTGACGATCCATCGCCAGCTCTAGGATATTAGCTGACTACTCACACAGATGGCTTAAGTCCGTTAGAGGTCCATGGGAATGTGTACTATTAAGAGTCCATTCCATACTCTCATGTTGTTTCAACAGGAAGATAGAGTTGAAAATTTCATCGTTCTAATTGCCTCGTTGAAACGGTGCTTTAGATATGGTTGTACATAGGTTTACAAGAAATACAATTTCTTATGTTTCAAAATTCACAACTTTGTTTCAGTAAAGAAAGTTGAAATTTATTTCAAGAATGTAAAAAAGAATTCAATAAAATACTATGCATTGAAAAAATAAAAAAGGAAATTCAATATTAATTAAAGCAGACTCATTTTGTTTGCTTTTTAGACAGCTAATGAACTGGCCACAATTTCCAAAATTTAAATTTACTTATACATTACACATCTTTCTCTTATCAATAGGCCTGCTTTTTATGGCCATTCTAACGTCTGTGTCAACAATAACAGACAGGGCTCACCTCTGCTCTATGGAACCTTTATTTATGGGACACTCATTACTACAGAAAATGCCCCCATTAGAGAGGTATCCCTCCACTGAAGGTGACAGATACAAAGGTTCTCAGGGTTACAATGAAGACGTTTTACAGTGTATGGTTCTACTCAGACAGCATTTCATTGTATAGTACTTTTTGATTGGTTCTTTTTCATCCAAATCATATGCAATCTTCTGATACTTAGACAGCCCAGGTAGGGCTGTGTAAAGCCATCCTGCCTGGGAGAGGGGGAGGGGGGTGGGGTAGGACTTGAATTGACACAGGTTTTTGTTGGGTTTGATGATGCCATTGTGACATCTGTTTCTTCTTTGCATTTGTGAAATCTCTTCTCCCATCCTATGTTCTGCCATTATACACCATTCTATGGCCTGCTATTATACGGCATGTCCCTAACCACTCAAAAAGAAATTGTGAAATGCACATTCATGTGTCGCTACTGTATTTAATGGTCAATTGCCACAGATAATTACACACTCCATTGCCTCTACAAGCTGTAGAACTTTACACATTGGTTCACCATGAAATGTAATTACCATGACCATGTAAATGTTCATTTTTCATGTGCCCTAGTAAATGGAAGTTTTTCTAAAACTAATAATGACAAGCCTTTCATTTATGGCATAATCTATGGAAACATGTGATTGTAGTGGCAGGTAAGAAAAGAGAGAGGGTCTGGACCCAGCACTGCTCCCCCCCTGAAACACACACACTTCTTGTCACACCCATGGGTTTCTATTATTACTTGACTAACACAAAAATTCTTGCAATAGCAGGATTGCATATTACGAACCAAATAGCTCTTTGCTTACTTGTTTGGGAAAATGAAGCACTTGTGAAGAGAAGTTATTATTGTGCCTTATTATTGGATCAAAGGTTAGATCTACCTATCAACATTTTGTGGATATGCTTCTAAACTGCATGACTAACTCTGTGGTCAATGGTGTGTGTCATGCTAGTAATTTCAAAGATTCAAAAAAGGTCATTGAAGATAGAATGAGATTTGATGTAAAAATTCATAATTTACATTGATTGATTGCTACCAGTTAAAGTCTACCCTTCTGGGCAAAACCACTGTGTAATAAATTCCAATGTCACCAACTCATCATTCAGTTTCAGTTCTTTGCATATAAGCTGCATATGCTGCTTCTTTATATTGAGCTGCTGCCTTAACAGGATCCTCAGCCTGGTAGATACCTCTTCCAACGATTATAACATCACTGCCTCGGTTTAGAATGACTTCTTCAGGGGTGAGGTATTGTTGGCCAAGGTTATCTCCTCCAGCACTAAGTTGTACCCCAGGGGTCATATGAACAAACTGAGGATCATTAACCAAACATGACAAGCTAATGAATCCCATGACAAAGTCTTTGTGAGCCTTGTGCCATGTCTGCAGCTGCCTTTGTGTATTCCCCAGTAGCCAATGTTCCCTTGGAGCTCATTTCTCCAATCAGCAGACACGCCTTTCCAAGTGGCAAACCAACTTCTTTGAGGCCATTAATCACACCATCCCCAGGAACTACATGTGCATTAACCAGATCTGCCCATTCTGCAATATGATACAACCCTTTGGAGTACTGATTCTTGACGGTGTTGCCAATATCAGCAAACTTCCTATCTTCAAAGATCAAAACGTTGTGCTTTGCAGCAAGCATTTGAAGTGATTTGGCAAATTCTGGGGTGAAATCTTCCAGAATGTCAACGTGTGTTTTCACGATGCAAACATGGGGCCCAATCTTGTCAACAAGACTCAAAACTTTATCACAGCTGGTGAAATCAACAGAGACTGCCAGGTTTGATTTCTTGATATGCATTACCTCAAATAACTTTTTGGTGACTGAATTACATGCAATCTGCGCTCTTGCTTCGAAGCTAAGTTTACTTCCCGGTTTGGCCGGTACTTTGGCAACTGCTGCTGGCGTAAACGTGTTTGTTGACAGAAATTCACTAACTTTTCCCGCCATTTCTTGACCAACTTTTCCCTTTGCCAAAAGCACTTCAAGAACTTCAGGGAGAGTTAGAAGACTGTGAAGCTTAACACCCTGAAATTGAAGCATCTCTTTTCCGCCTTGAAAGCGATCTAACAAAACTACAGCGTCCGAAACGACTAATTCTACCGAAGCAAGGGCTTCTACAGTTTCAAGAACACTCGATCCACTTGTGACTACGTCTTCGATCACCAAACAATTACTCTTCGGAGTAAAAACACCCTCGATCAGCCGCTTCGTTCCATATGATTTAGCTTCTTTTCTTCGCATCACCATCGGGACATTTTGGCTAACTGAGATAGCAGACGCAATCGGTAAAGCGGTGTAAGGAACGCCGCAAATTACAGAAAAATCTGCTCGCGATGTGGTTGCGACATCCCATAACATACCGCTGATTTGCTTCAGAATTTTCGGATAAGAGACGATCACACGCAAGTCAACATACACTGGGGATTGTATTCCGCTTTTCAAGGTGAAATCACCAAATTTTATGGCCTGGATATCGTGTAACTTCTCGATCAGACTTTCCTTATCGCACGCCATGATGAAATCTCGAGAACATTCACGTGGGACTGGGAGTAGCGGTTGTACAATAAAGCGATCGCAGGCTCAATACCGCCATATTGAAAATGTGCTTTCCTTTGCTTCGGTCTGAGATCGTGTCATTCGGCAAATAGTTCGAAAATGCCTCTTCCTCCGGCTCTTCAAGCTCGTCTTGCAAAGAGAGGGATAATTCATAAAGGTAAAGTGATCTTAAAAGGATGTACTTGGGTTTTCGATTTTGTTAATGTCAAGAAAGAAGCGTGTCTAGTTTGAGAGTAAGACTTTGTTGTTGTTGTTACAATGTAGATAAAGAAAAAGCAGATGAACCAAGTGGAGTCGATGGACCCGTTAAAGGCTGTCCAAACACATCAAACCCGTATCACTCATGTGTGGAATATTGTCGTAAGAGATATGGCGAAAATGCAATTGCTCCTCAAGTAAAGGTGAGAGCTAAACGGTTCTGCCCAGCTGGATTAGCTACGCGCTGGATTCAGGAAACATTAAAGAGTTTTCAGAGTAGCTATTGACTACCTTGTTTGATTGGCCAGTGGAGGGTACATAATCCTGAAAATAAATGTTGTCAATGATGGCAACTAACACATTATGCATATTCTCCATACTGTTCTTAAAACATTTCCTAAGGTTCTGAGAAGGAGAATATGTTTAACAATCAATAGCTTCTTTAGTTGGTGATCATTTGCTTTATTCTCATGACCTTAATGCATGATTCATAGGTGGTACTGTGAGGAGAAATTAGATGTTAGTCACTCTTAAACCTTTAACTCCCATGAGTGACCAAGACAGAATTTCTCCTGACAATGTCAATACAATGTCAAGCAGACAAGTGACGAGAACGAAGAAAAATATAAATTAGGGAATGATAAGTTGATACAATCCCAAATTCTCCAAACTAACATCGCAAGAACTGTATGGCAGACGGTAAGGAGAATTACTGATGAGATCTCGGTTGTTAAAGAGTTAAACTGTGCTTTGTAGACACAAATTATTGATTGATCATTATTTCATTGTTTTATCATTGTCAGGATTACAGTATTGTACCATTACCTGTTGGATGGTACTTGGTACCCGATCCCAATAGGTAAAGCAACTTAGCAGATATTTTTACTTTGAAAAAAGAAATCATTCCTGTTAATGTTCTGGATAATATTTTAGTTGATTCAACCAATACATTACTCTTGTTTCTGAGCCCTCTAAAAAAGCAGAGTGTTGCTGTTCTGATCCCAGTAATACTGATAATAGCGAAAAAAATAGCATTGCTTATGCAAGACATTCCTTGTGCTGTGTGTAGCTAAAAAGCTGCCTTTTTGATATGAAGAAACAACAAGATTACCTGCCCTGCAATGATTTTTTATCCTAAATTAAGAGGAATAGTCTAGTCACCAGCGCTGGACAAAGAAAAAAAATTCTGAGTCCCCATGAGGAATCAAACCTCAGACCTTCATGCTTGGTACTCTCATGCTCTACCACTGAGCCACAGAGACTCTAAGGTGAGCAAGGCCCATTACAAAGTTCATATATGACAGGCGTTCTGCATACTGCTGGGATCAGCAATGTCGATAGTGTCATGATTTGTTGATGGAGTAAGAAAGATAGTAAGTTTAAAGTAAATTTCATCCTTTTGATTTACTTTTATAGTGGATCCAGGTACTATTGGAACACTCTTACAAATCAAGTATCATGGCTTCACCCATTAGGTGAGAGTTTGTGTTACTTATTAGTCTGTCATCATTATGGCACATAATTATACAGCTGAGGGAAATTCTGGAGGAAATTGGTAGTTGATCTACTAGTGGGTAAAGGTAAAGGTAAAGGTAAAGGTAAAGGTAAAGGTAAAGGTAAAGGTAAAGGTAAAGGTAAAGGTAAAGGTAAAGGTAAAGGTAAAGTTAAAGTCTGTACTGAAGCCTATTGACCCACCCAGTTGGAGCTTAACTTGGTTTCTATGAAGCAGCAACTAGAAGTATCACTACTCCCTTCTGGATGGGATGCCAGTCCATTGCAAGGTTACCCCCTCCCCCAGCATTTCATTAGACTCCTGGAAAATTCACCAGTACCCATTTGCAATCCTGGGGGGAGGGGGAGAGAGGCACTGTGAGAGTAAAGTGTTTTGCCCAAGAATGTAACACATTGACTTGGCCAGGTCTCAAACCTGCACCTCTCGGCCTGGAGTCCAGTGCACTGATCAATAGGCTACGACATCTCTCACTGATCTACCATTGAGGAACAATATAGTATAATTATAATGATATCTTTTTTGAACAAACGTGTTTCTCAGAATTTTGAATCAATTCATTTGATGAATCTTTGTGGTCATTGGTATGTGTCATAAGGAATTTTTAAAAATGATTTCCTGTAGCAGAATTTAGTACCCTCTGTTGGAGTGTAGTGCTGACAATTTAGTCTTAATACCTCTTTTTCAGATCCTGAGGCGAATGTAACTCTCCCTTCATCTGTACTGGACAAACAAAAAGGTCATTACTATTTATGTGTATTACATTAAGTTCGTTTTTTGTGGTTGTTTCCTTTTCTTGACAGGGAATCAATGTATGTTTATTTAATTGCCTGAAGGTTTGAGGTCATTTTATATTGTCAGTTACTCTTTTGCAAGAAAATCACAAAATAACTTTGTCGTGACTTCTGGCTATTTGTTAAAGTGTACTTTCAAATTATGTGAAATGATGTTCAGTTTGTAAGCCAGGATGCTCTTTATGCAGCACTAGGGTATTACTTTAATATGTGTTGTCTCAGTTTGTTCAATAACTGTGCAGAAAAAATTCCCTCTCACATGACCCATATGGTATGAAATACTGTTTAACCCCTTAATGGCCCCTCAGAGTAAGTGGCATCTTATTTCCCCTTTCAATATCACCCCTGAATCATACCTTAAGCAAGGAAACGATCACCAACCAAAGAGACTCTTGATTGATAAAACAAATTCTCCTTGTCAGCACCTTAGGAAATATATAGAGAATAGCATGGAGATTATGCATTCTGATGTTAGGATATAACAGGTCAAGGCCTTCATTAACGACCTGACTTGATGATATTTTTCAGAGGCCCAATCAGAAGTTCAAGCAAACAGAGAAATCCTTGCCCCACCAGGGGTGGACACGGAACAAGATAAGGAACAAGTGCTGAGTATTGGCAAACATCCCAGTCTTATGAAGGTAATAAAACAAGTAAATAAATACATCCCTGTGCACATTTTTATTCATAAAAAGCTTAGAAAGCTCCATGAAAGGCCAATTGCCAATGAACTTTGTAGCTTCCTCTAGGTTTTGTAACATGAAAGAATATTGGTACTTGCATCTGCGTTAAGCCTTGAATGTTGGCCCAAATATGAATATGGGAGTGTGGCTTATTAAGATGATGATGATTGTTATTATTATTATTATTTTTATTATTATTATTATTAACAACTGCATCGCTAAGTGGAGGTTGGGTGCCTGAGACATCCAGGAGCTTCCACTATTGGCAGCCAGTTCCTAGGTGGAGACTGCTCCCATGACTGGCAAATCCTGGCAACCCAGCCATGAGCTCCCACCCAGGAGAGGGAAATAAGCACCCATCACAGTGGAAAAAGGGAGGGAAGGTTGGGAAAAACTGCCTGGACGATGAGCTGCCATTCTAAACAATGCTGCAAGTTCACACTTAAAGCACAGGCAAGAACGCCTCAAATGAAGAGCAGATGGAATTCTGAGTCATTCCTATATGTGAAAACTGCTGATTGCTAGAGTACTCTGATGCTCTTTGTTTTTAACACTGTTAAATTGCATTTATTATTATTATTATTATTATTATTATTATTATTATTACTATTGTTGTTATTATTATTATCACTTCTTTCATAGTCAAAGCTGCATTTCATTTTACCTCTCCCACATACTCATTTTTATTTTCAATTGTTGTTTTAGGGTTCACAAAAACGACAAGAAGCAGCTGTAAAAAGAAAAATTGATAGAGGTGATGAATACCTTTCTGCAGCACTTTTACAAACTTGTACAGACATTATGATTCCATAAAGTTAACGGATCAATATCAGTATCTGGGCAACTGCCCACCTACCCCTCCCCTAACTCAACATTAACCCTAACTTGTCATCAATTGACTGTTGTTGGGTTAGGGGAGGGGTCGGTGGGCAGTTGCCCAGATACTGATATTGATCCAAGTTAACCTACATGTATGGAGTGATAGGCCTTTTTTTTTTTTCTTTTTTCATTTGTCTTTATTTTCCTTTTGTCATTTTCTGTAGATACAAAGGCTGAAAAACGTAGAAAGTCAGAAGAAGTCGACCCCATGGACCCTGCTGCCTATTCTGATGCTCCAAGGTATTTTTTTTCTCTGAAAAGCAGACTGAATGGTGCAACTCTTACAATAATTATTCCATAGTCTCTTTTTTAACTTTTTTTTAACCCTTGAACTCCCAAGATCTGATTGTTAATTCTCCCCTCTAGTTGTGACACATTTCTGTGTAAAGTAGTTGTGAGAATTTGGTGACAGATCAAGATAACTTCCAACTGATCAATTTGAGCATTCTCATTACCTGTTTGTTGGATAATGTATGGATATTAGAGTGAGAAGTTACATGGGAGATGGTTCTCTGTATTGTTTAACCTTCTAAGTCCCACCAGTGACCAAGACAGAATTTCTCCTTACACTATCAGTACAATATCAAGCAGACAAGTGATAAGAATAAAGAAAAATATCAATTAGGGGATTATTGGTCAATCCAATTTCAAATTCTCCAAACTAATATCATATGAATTGTATAGTAGACAGTAAGGAGTTTAAGGGTTTAATCATTATGGTAAATGGGGGAAGGTTATACAATGATTTTATTTAATTGATTAAATATTTACTTTTTTTTGTGGCTATTATACATAATATGATCTGTTGTAAGTGGCTTTCCTCTTATTATCCAGCTATGTACTAGCTTAGTAACACGTTCACTTCCCACCAGTCTCCAGCTCTCAACTCCCAAATAATCCTTTAACTGCAAATTATGATGGGTAAACTTGTACATGCTTGAGCTGATATCTTATGTCAATTCTTACACTCTGTTCACTGGATAATGTATTTGTTGTGTAAGAAGAAAGCATGTTATTCACCTTTGGGAGTTAAAGGTAAAAACTAATAACTGTACATTTTCCACAGGGGAACATGGTCAACAGGTTTACTCAAGAAGGGAGAGGCAAAAACAGGTGTAGATACAACTGCTAATGGACCATTGTTTCAAATGCGACCATATCCCAGTCCTGGAGCAGTACTCAGAGCAAATCAGCAAATATCACAGAAAGGTGCTGTGGAGACTGCTGAGTAATACTCAGTTAAAGTGCTTCTTAGTTGAACAGGTTTTTTTTCATGGGAGTTGCATGACACATTTTTCATGAAGAAAACTTTGTTTTAGGACTTTCCCTAGAAGGTTAGGGCCATGTAAAAGCACTGCTTTGTAGCTTTTATTTGGAAAGTCAAACGCTAGGATTTTAACTGAAGAACTGAAAGAAAGAACTACATTGAACAGTATTTTAAACAGTACCACAACAAAGAACTGCCTAGTAACTTTTTGAATAATGACACACGGAGATTTTCACCAAATAGCGCAGAGTCAGAAAATTTGAGTAACCACAGGTAAACTGTGAGGGCATGACTAAGAAATGGGAAAAAATGAATCTTTAAGTCTTTCTTGTGAGTGCAAAGAAGATGCCATTGCACACACTGTGAATATTGTCAGTGTTATTCAGTATATTACTAACACTTAAAATTATTAAAGTTAGTGAAAAAAAATCGTTTTTCATAATTCTGTGGACTCTTTATTTCATCTGTCTGCAGAGTGCATGCAATATATCTTATGAGAACAGTAGTTTGAATGTGAGCATTACTACACTCTTTCTACATGGTGGTTTAAAGATGAACAACTGTTTTATTTGAAAAAGTCCTTTCAAAATGTGAGATGTTGAAATGTGTGTAGCTAGTCTTCATTGCAAAAAACAAAATTAAGAATGAAAGAAAACTTGTTAAAGGCTCAGTTTCACCCTTAATTCATTGCGCGCCTCCCCCTTCATTAATGAATATTCCGTAGTCGAAAATTATCGACCAAGCGAGTCACTTCAAAATCCATTTCAATCGGCGGATATTTTTCTCTTTTAGTGTCTGTAATTAATGTAAACAGGCTTCTTTGCTATCATATTCTTGCTTTTCATGGATATTTCGGATAAAGAGTTCGAGTAGGCTCGATCATTTTGTGCGAGTTTGTGGCTGCGCTGACTGATCGGTTATGGCGGATGAGGAGAGAGTTGTATGTGTTGGAAGGCCCCGTTTACCGGGTTCGGCTAAGTATATTCGTCTCCGACAGTCCGTACTCAATCTTTGGAGCGAGGGGAAAGACAGACTAGGAAAGTTTACGAAGTGGTTAGATGTGTCTTAAGTATTACACTACCCACACTTCAAGAAACTATCCCCCATCATTCCCCGCGACATCAGCCGTGCCAATGTGTCACTATGGCGACAAGCTAAACAATGGCGAGGCAAAGTGTCAGATTATGGCACGGCAAATATTTTGCAGCAGACTATGACAGTTGGTCCGGGTGCTATGATATACAGTGCACTGAAGCGCATACTGAAGCGCATACTAAGCGCATACTAAACATCAAACCGTCAAGGTATGTCTGTAATTTGAATATTGGAGTTATATTTCTCAATTGTTTGATTGTGATTGCTGTAAAGTTTATTCATAAAAAGATTGAAAATCAATCTGCGAAGGGCTCGGAATAAAAAATCTCGTCTGATCTCTGACTATAGTTGAACCTTTTTCCTTGGTAAACTGATCGTGTGTTTTACGTAATATCAGTCTGTAGGAAACATGCCGCTGGACAGATTAAGAAAAACTTAACTTCAACCAGCTGAGAGAAGTCGAGCCTTTTTTTCTCCCTTTACTGAGCTAATTATTGAATGAGTGTAATGCTTGCATAGAAATGAGGCAACATTCCTCTGACGTAAGCAGACTGCTTAAACAGAAGAAGAAAAGAATAGAAAGAGGATGGAAACGAGAAATGAAAATATAGTAATTTAAACTAGCTGGCGCGTTCGTGCATTTTCAAATTTTCAGTGTTGTTCTCTTTTCGAGCTAAGGTTGATGTGTACAGTTATGGAGTTCTCCTCCGTGAGATTTGCATCCGGGAACTACCAGATCCTGACAGGCGCGACGAGCAAGTTGCTATGGTGACCAACCGCGTGCTTCGAGCTCTCGGAGATGCCTTCAACAAGATGCTGATGTAAGATCAAGTATGGAAGACATCATAGGTGAACTCAAACAGTCAATGTAAGACTGGTTTTTCTATCTACACTTGCAATCGAAAAGAAAAGAAACATAACAACCTTCGATCTGAAATGGCCTGTGTACACTGGTTTTTTCTTGGCTCTATGCGAATGTGCTATAATGTGTAAGACTTGCTATTTGAGATGCTGAATGTTTCATCAGCCGAACTTAAATCAAACGTGGACCAGCTGGCTGCACTGGAAGATAAAAAGTCACGAATTTTATCATAGAATCCTTTAAACATTTTCAATATAGTCGAAAAGAAAGCGAATTCAAATTTAACAATACTCCATTCTCCTCCTTTTCCTTCTGTTTTCTTTACTCTCCCTTGCGAGTCCCTTTTCCTCCCCTCCCCCGTGACAAAAAGTATGTGTCACAATTCATGATCGAGGACGAGTGATCAACAACCGTGGAATGATTCGTGCGAATCAGGAAATACCGCGTGATACCAGAAAGTTCATTGAAACAACAACAACAACAAAAACAGTACAAGAGTTATGGGCATGATTCACATTGGAAGACACAGCTTGTATCAATTTACCAAAATTTATGGACTGGATTCAACATTAGTAAAATGATTCGTTTTTTCGTACCGTGACGAATAAAATCATGAAAGTCTACTTATAACAGGTTTAACTTTAAAGATTCTGTTGTTGTCTCTCAAGTTAAGCGCATAAGTCCTCTTCATGCGTCTATGCACAGAAGGCCTCGCGCAGAGAACACCAATTACTTCTGTCTGTTACCGGTCGGTCAAGCTGCCCCTATGACAAGCCTCTGTCCCCCAGTTTCCTTTCTACAATTCTCCGCCAAGTTTCTTTGTGACTGTTTTATTGTAATGCAACTATTTAACCATGTTAAGACTTGTCGTTAAAGTCTTATTGAAAGAGAAAGGATGGGGGCTGTTTTTCATGTTGCTTTTTCCCTTTTCAAGTTAAGTTACTCATTCAACAATACTTTCAGTTGGAAAGTAGTTCTTGCACAGTTGATTGAGGAAGTCAGACAACAAAATTTGATAAAATTTTTTTTACGCACGATTCACGTTGTTTTTAATTTCATCTGAGTTAGTTATTTATTATTGATTGGCTCATGATTTCGCTCATTCACTTAACAACATTTGGCATTAACCTTTTGACTCCCAGAAGTGATTAAAATGTAACTTCTCCCTTTAATATCCATACATTATCCTGCAAACAGGTATTGAGAAAACTTTAACCTATCAGATGGAAGTTGTTATCAAGACCTAACACTAAATTCTCATAACTGATTTACAAGGAAATGTGTAGCGGCTAGAATAGTCCATTTTACAGTTGCGAGCTTGGTTGACCTTGTTATGATACATACCTTGCTGCTTTTCAAATGTAAATTGCTTTGTTATTATGCTAACTAGGTACTGGCTCTATCACAACAAGGTCACCTTCAGCTTCACTACAAATCAAAGGCTTGGCGACTCAGTACACAACTGTAAAAATTTTGGGGAGTTTTAAAAGTGTTAAACTATACCGAAGAGATTCATGGGTAAATAGTTTTTCCTCAGAGGGAGGTCTGGTACTTAATTTACATCAACTCAACTTGAGCTTAACTGCCGATCTGAAGTTCTTCTGCGAAAACTTTAAAAATGACATCAACACTTAATACATAATACTACATTAGACATTAGAGAGGCCCTTATCGCCATGTCTGGCTTTAAAAAATTCTTCAAAAAGAAGAGTCCTAGTGCGAAGAACACACTGTCAACCGAAGACCTTAGTGATGCCGCTAGCATTGCTTCTGGTTACTCGATCTCCAAAGACAAAGATCTGCCTAAGCTTCATAAAGCTGTGTGGAGCGGAGATTTGACCAAAGTGAAACAGCTGGCAAAGAAAGGAGACGTCAACCAGCTTGACAAGGAAAACAGGTAAAAATAAGGAAATATTGGTTTACAGTTGAAAAGCGATCGCAATTTCTTCCGAGTCGCGGTCAAGATATGATGTCGTTTCTTTGGTTACTCGGTTAGCGTCCTCTGGCTTTCATCCCATTTAAAAATACACAACATACAGCCTACTTGACATGTATTCCGCAAATCGCTCAACACAAATGACTTTTGAAAAGTGCTGTTTCGTATTGTTATACTGCCAAAAAAATCAGTTCTGTTTTCCAGTTTCTAAATTACTGTAATCGTATTTTTATATAAACAAAGTATGTGATGATGGTTTTGCCTTTGCTTTGTTCGAGATAATTGAAATATTTTATCGTGATCGTCATTGATTGTTGTTATTGGGCTTAGTAACACCATGATAAGTAAATTTACACAGCTGGTAACCACAAGAAATGACTTTTACGATCAGATCGATCGTTGACGGAAAAAATTTATTCGTCACTTGTGACATTTTTTATACAAATTGTTTGGTAACTGCAGAAATTAATTTTCCTACCAACAAATATGTAGATTAATAATTTTCTTGTATCAGGACTGTACTCAGCGAGATAGCAAGTAGTGCCAAATTGCCTGATGAGGCCGAGGTGGAATCGTGGAGAAATTATTTCAGCCATGTAGAGACAATTTTAAGCATATTCTATGGTCTAAAAATTCACCCAAGATAGTTAAATATCAATTTTGATTAACAAATTTCCTTTCCAATTTCCTTTTGGTTAGAACTGCCCTTCACCTTGCCTGTTCTCAAGGTAAAGAAGACATTGTAAAATTTCTCTTGGCCAATAATGCTAAGACAAATCTTTGTGATAACTATGGAAGGACACCGCTTATGAAGGTGAGAACCATAATATTTTAAACTTACTGTAATTATCCCCTCCCCCTACTGAAATAACAGGGTGGGAAGGGGGGGGGGAATTGGTGATAGACACCATTGAATTAAAAGAATTTGGAAGATTTTAAGAGGTTGGAGTCTCTATAGTCTTGTATATTTATTAACTGAGCTAGGACAGGTTGCCTGTTTTTGAATTTTTTTTTTTCTTTCAATGAATGTATGAGCCAGGCAGTAAAAATCTTCTGATCAATTATTTGAAGTCCCTCCTCTTGTTTAGCAAGTACAGTATCACCTTCTTGCTCTCTGTATAACCATGCATGACTTTGGAAGGGGAGGGGGGCTTTTTATTTTGGAGAAGCTGTCTCAGAAAATAACTCATGGTGTAGTTTTAGTTATTGTCTTCAACATCCTCATCATGTAAGAGTCCTCGTCATCTGATTAATGAGTCATAATTTTGAATTTTCCATAACAGGTAGTTGAATGCCAGTTCGTGGAGTGTGTTAAAATTTTGCTGGAACATGGAGCTCAAGCTGATGTTGTAGATGTTAACAATAGCACACCACTCCATCTTTCAGCAGCCAATGGTGACATTGACATTGCAGTGCTTTTGTTAGAGAGAGAAGCAAAGGTCGATGCCAAAGACAAGGTGAAGTTGTGACACTACAGTAAAGTTCAGACTGATATTGAATCTCCTGGGAATGAGCATAAGATTATATGTTTTTTTTAGATACATGTATTCAATACTAATTGAATGGATTTGAAATATTTGGGTTTAACCCTTTAACCCTTTGATTCCCAGAACAAATTTGTACCTCTCCTTACTGTCAACCATACAATTCTTATAATGCTAGTTCAGAGAATTTAGTATTGGATCAACTAATTATCCCCAAGTCGATAGTTTTCTTTATTCTCATCACTTGTCTGGTTGATATTGTATTGACATTGTAAGGAAACATTCTGTCTTGGTCACTTGTAGGAGTTAGTGTGAAATCTGATCTCAGATTTGAAAATTTTAACAGAAAATACATTATAATTCTTTCTTTCTTTAATTTGGTGATTGGATACTTTAAAAAGAATAGAGAAAATTATTCCAGAAAGGCTTTTGAACAAAGGAATAAAGAAATATTTTCTTTTCTTTCCAGGAAGGGTTTACTCCTCTACATGTGTCAGCATCACTTGGAAATCTAGATTTTGTCAATTTTCTGATTAATGAAGGAGCACAGATTAACCAAGTTGATGCTCATGGCAGGTAAACCAACTGTGCTCATATGCACAAGTCTTGGGATATCTCTTCATGGTTGCCAAGCCTTTGAACAGGAGTGAGGCTAAGGGTGACCTTGTTACGATAAAAAATGTTGCTGCTTTATAAATGTATATTACTTTATTATCATGCTAACTAGATACTTGTTTCAATCACAACAAGGTCACCTTCAGCCTCACTCCAAATCAAAGGCTTGGCAACTAAGCACACAGCTTTAAATTGGGTTATTCTCCAAGCTCAAATTTTTCAACAATTAACCTATTTGTGACTAATAAGATAATGAAATGGTGGCCAGAGAAAAATCCGTTTTCCCTAAAAAAAAGAAATATTGAAATAACCATAGATTCATCTCTTTCAGCAATAGAAAAAAAATTTTGTTAACAGCCTTTTGTTTGCAGTGTGCAACTGTTCTTATCATCATCATTATCACTACCTTTGTCTTAATTGTTATTGTTATGATTAAACAATGTTTGCTTTGCATGGTAGGACTGCATTGATGACAGCTGCCAGTGAGGGTCACATGAGTATAGTCAGACTCTTCCTTCGACAAAATGCAAACACAGAGCTGAAAGATGCTCAAGGTTGGAAGGCTTCAGACCATGCTGTTATTCATGGACACCACAGGTTAGGCAAGCATGCCACCCTTTACACAGGGGTACAAATCTCTTTCACCTTTTAACTCCCAGGATCTGATTAGCATGTAGCTTATCCCTATGATATCCATACACAATCCAAAAAACTGGTAATGAGTATACTCAAACTTATCAGGTAGAAGTTGTTGACTCCTGATCTAACACCAAATTGTTGTTACTTAATTGAACAAGGTAATCTGTAGCAGCTTGAGGGGAGAATTAACAATCAGATCTTGGGAGTTAAAGGGTTAAATGAGATTTCACTGAATCATGGGAATGATACCTAATCAGCAGGCTGTTACCACTTTGGTGGCAATGGTTACTAGAAAAAATCTTGGGCAATTAACTGAATTGCTTTTTAAGTCGCTAATTTGGTGATGTGTGTCCAGAAGTCATTAAGCAAGTTGTACGCATTTTTACAACTAAGTTTTTATGGTGTTACATGAAAATGAGATTAAAACACTGTTATGGAAATTTAGTCTTGCCTTGTCATTCTCTTATGTAAAGTTTGCCTCTTTCTTCCTTCAGTAAGCCTTGAGATGTTCCATTAATCTCTGAAAAAAATTAATGTCAGTTGTTCTTTTTAATCCAAAGACATGTATTGTGGTCAGTTGTTTATAAAACAATGTAATACTGCACAAAGTTTCCTTTTTGTGGTTGGCAAAACTTCATATTTGAAAAACAGTTAGCTTGTAGCCTGCTTGATTGTCCTCCAATTTAACTTTTCAGTCATTTTTTTCTCTTCCAGTATTTCAAATATTATCGAGGAGCATGAGGAACAGCAAGAAAAAGCAAAGAATCAAGCAAGAGCTGCTACTTCAAATAAACCAGCTACACAAAACAAGAGAGGAGATTTTTCAGGTTTATTAGGATCTGGAACAGCAACAAATGATGCGGATTTCTCATTTGGGGGACCAGTAGCCGATGAGGGAGGTGAGAATGTTTTTGGCTACTCTTTGGTAACAGTACTGGATGAGAAAACCAAATTTGTTTTCTTCAAGAATTCTTAGCTTGTCTCAAAACTTGAAAACTTGATTCTCAAATTTTGGAACTCAAAACTCAAAACTCAAGACTGGAAACTTGATTCACAATTTTTAACACTTTGGGAAATTGAAGGAATGAGTTTCAAGTTGAGACTGTCAACTTACTCTTTTAATTAGTTTTATTCCCAAGATCTCAGTAGTAATTCAAGTTCCTGCATCTGTCTGTAATAGATCAAGATCTTGTGGTAAGAACAAAAAGTTTGGAGAATTTGATCTTGGATCAACTAATTATCTCCTGACTGATATTTGTATCTATTCTCATTACTTGTCTGCATGATGTTTTATATTGATATTAAAAAGGAGAAATGACATCATCTGGTCTGTCCTCCTATAGATCATAAGTGAGAACCAATCAGAATGTGTGCATAACTGAGCTTATTATATAAAAGAGAGTAATACAACACAGGTTGCTGGGTGACAGTATAGTGGGTAAAAGATCTAGAATCAAGCTCTTGTAGGGTTGTTATGATTTGCTCCTTGGCATTGCTTTCATAGTGCCTTTCTCTGTCCAGTAGTATACACTCAGTCAAACCTGTGTTAAGTGGCTACACTCAGGGAATGGTGGGTGACTGCTAAGTACAAGGTCTACAAAATAGGAGTATTTTTAAAACTGATTAAAATCACCATTTTTTAATGTAATTTAAGCACTAGATGCTGAAAAACTCCATCGAAGTACTGCTAGAATTGATTTTGAGAGATAAAAAATGGATTAAATTTTACTCAAAAGATTATTCTTAGTTTTATTTGAGAATGAGTGGTTCCAAGGTGAGAAAAATGCAAAAAAGCTGTTGGGACTCTCCCTTAATAGAGGTGACCGCTTACCAGAGGTGAAAATGACTGTAAACAGTTATTAAGGGGTAAAAATTTTGGGACTTTGAAAACCAGCTGTTTAATACAGGGTGTCCCCTGAATATGGTGACATGTTATATAGGTTCAACTTTAATTAGCTATTGTCAAGAAAACCTCACAAAATGCAGGAAGGGGACTTGGGATGGACTAACATCTCATTTGGAGGAGTAATATAATACTCTCACTCACTTCATGTTAGTAAACATGGTATTGCTGCTGTTAAGCATGTGTGAGGAACATCTTGCTCTATGCCAATTTCCTTTTACTTGCCAAATTTTAAATTTGGTTTCACATTCCAAGTAGTCTTCCATGCAGTTTTCATTGGCTGGGATGTCACGCAATGGGACAGAGCTTTAAGCTTTCTTTGAGATTATTCATAATTTACGTTAGACTCTGTAAACCTTACTGTAAAGTTTCCTTTTGATGCAGGTTACAACAGCACCTCAGCAAAAGAAGAGGATTCTGCCAGTCAGTAAGTATAATCTAAATTTACGTAGCCACCTTCAGGGATTTCAGGAAGCAGTGCAGTTAGGGAGAGTAGCGTTAAGTAAAAAGGAAGTAGTCTCCATGTGTGAGAAACAATAGCACAGGTTATTGAAATTTAGCACATGAATTCTCCCCAGTAGCCAGTGAATTCTCTGACCCCCAATAAACAATTCATTTGAGGGAATTTCAATTTGTCCTCATGGACAAGATCAATTTTTTACTTTAATTTGTCCTATACAACCAGGCTGGGAATATTACAAGATGAAAAAAAGAACCAAAATGAAATGAAATTTTATTTGCATGCCAATTTGCACTTTCTTTATGATGAAGCTTGCCATCTCTCTTGTTCTATACAACCATGTTTGGTAATTGTTTGGTGAAAAATGGTAGGCTGGGAATATTATTAGGCTTGCATGAAAAAAGAACCAAAATGAAATGAAATTTTATTTGCATGCCAATTTGCACTTTCTTTATGATGAAGCAAGTCGATTATTTAATATGTTAATGTGGCTAGATGTAACTAAACCTTGTGTAAGTGAAAATTATCGCCAGCTATAAATATTACTTACATGGAGTAAACTTATAACAAGAAAACACCTGCTGTGAAATGTTGTTATGTGTAATTATATGCAAGAATTAGTAATGAGCATCATAAACTTAACGTTGTAAACGAGAATCCTACCGGGTGTTGTTCTGAACAGAAGAGTAAGGTGGAAGACTAATATAGCAACTGTTAGTGTGTAGTTTATAGTACATTGTGTCATATTATAACAAGTTCTGTGTAGTTCAGAAACTGGTGATAGCTTCATACTTACCTTTCTTCCAGCTGGTGATTCCTTACAAAGTTAATTTCTTGTGTATTTTGAATTTATGTTGTGTTTTGCAAAAATATACCATAGTGACTGAACATTTCCACTGCTGATGTAGCGTTAACTACCAACTAGTACACGCAAGCTTCCTTTAATTTCATTTTATGGCCATCAACATTAATTTTTATCTGTAAACACAGGTTATTACAACTGTGTTGTTTCCAATTCAGTGACTTGTATTTTTTTCTTCAAATATAGTAGTGTAGTTACTGCATGTATTTGTGAATTTGAACAACTTTCACTAGTTATAAATTTCTTTATTATAAAGTTCTTAAGACTTCTACGAAATATCTGCGAATTTTTAGGGTTGTTCCGTTACAAATTATGTTAAGAATGGCATCTGTCACTTACTACCCGCAGAGTGTTTTTCAATGAAGCAGGCCATACTTTACTGAGCGGTTCGCTTGAATTTTTATTTTTTGCCTGATATTCGGAACTTTCGCGCGCAAATGAAAGGATAAACCTTTTGTCCTATTTGATTCGTGCGTGTGAACGCTTTTCGATTGACTGACGTACAACGAAAATTAAATTAACCACAACGGCAAATCAGAAGAAAGGAAAATACCTTCAAGAGCCAATTAGAACTTGAAGGAAAACAACCGAAATGTCCAAAGCGCGGGAAAACGCGGGTGACTAAGTCGTGATCGGTTTTTTAGTTTTGCATCTGATTGGTTTAAAGAGAGGTGTGAGTTTTCTAGACCAATCACAGAGCGACGTAAACCAAACTCCAAGTAATTCCCGAGTGTTTTCGACATTCATTGAAAATTGTTGTAATTATTTTGCCTTGCAGTCACTCAGGGGGAGGGGGAAATTCATGGAGCTCGTCTGATGACGATGATGACATGCTTCAATCAACGGCAAAGGTAAACAGTGATTTTTTTTCCTCTTCGTCCTGTTTAGCCAATCTTGTTCTCGATGGAGCCTGATGAATTTTACCACCAGGTGGGAAGTCCTGAGAAGGACTTTGTTGGTAGATGACGTTTTTTTTCGGGTGAAGAGTTGTTGTCAGTCGAGAGTTTTAAGTCGGTTCGTTGATTCGTCGGTTTAGTGTTTTTCGTTCTGTTTGGTTTCGTGATTGTTTCGATAAATTAGGTCGTTCTGTATAATATGATTGAGGTGTAAATTACTGACCAAGTCGCGTTTGGTTCTAGTCTTGCATCAGATTGGTCGAGAAGGTAGCGCGAGTTTTCCAGACCAAATCACAGAGCGACGTAATTAAATCAATGCATTTCCAGATTACTTTCGACACTCAATTGAAAATTGATCACAGAGGTGATTTTACCATTGATGTATGTTTTATGTTGTTAGTCGAGATCAGGCAAGCCAAGTTTGTTGGCAGCACTGAGCAAGTCATCCAAACCAGTCACCAGGACGGCGTCAGATGTTTCCACTCAGAGCGCTAAATGTGAGTATTGTTAGTAGGCAAATTCTCCCAAAAGATATCCGAAAATTTCTGCCATTTCGGTTTTGTAGAAATCAATTTTTATCTGCGAGAAGGGAAGATTTGTGTGATTCACGGAAATCATGGAATTTAAATAGCATTTTACAGGCCATGGAAGTCGCAGATTTCTAGTATTGTGTATGGAAAAGTCCTTGAAAATAACTGATATTTTTTCATTAATTTTTATCGTACATTCGGTTGAAAGTTTCGGTATTGTTAAGTATCCAACCTTTTTTGCAATTTCTTTCTTTAGCAAATAGCCGAATTCCTGTGCGAACAAATGTTGTGAAAACAGAGCCTATTCAAGGTGAGTTAAGCTCAAGTTAAAATTTTTACGTAGTTAATGTTATTGTTCTATTTTTAATGTGTAAAACCACTTTGACACTCAAGATGCTTTTGGTGTATGTCTAATTATGGCAAATCACAGCAGAAGCTACTACATTTATTTATCTTCTAATATCATTCGCTGTGTGTTTTTTAATGTATGAACAAGTAAGTCACAGCATAAATGAATGTTGTTGTTCTTTTTGATCAACTAATTGCTATTTTAGAATAAAGGTTGTTTGGTTTTACGCTAGAATCAAAGCCTGCAGCACGTGATAACGATGTACCGTCACGCATTCCTGTCAAGACGGACGAGAACCAGTCTCCATCTCCAGCCAAGAAACCGCTGATGACTGAAGCGAGTCAAAAAAGCAGCCCCACCAACTCCCAACAGAGTACACCCACCAGGAGGAAATTGCCAACACCAGGGGGAGTAGGTCAAGTAGTGAAGGAATCGCCTCAATTGTCCCGAGCCACGCCGCAGAGAGTGACGGAGGATCAAGACTCGGAGGTAATTACGCATGATTCTGTAAAACGGCACATTTTGATTTAGTTTCGTAAAACCAAAACCAAAGTTATTGCTACGGCCAATAAAAGCGAAGGAAAATACCACAAGAACGAATGAGAACTCGAAGTGAAAAAGGCGGGAATACGCAGGTGATCATGTCGCGATTGGACATCAACGGGAAAAGCTCAAGTCTTGCAGACCAATCATTCTAAACCCAAATGGTGTCGGATGACATCAACTTTCTTGGTTTTGATGCAAATTTCAGATTGGGTTTTACTGTGCTTGACTTCGGTGATCAATTTCAAGCTTTTTCTATTGCTTGTTTTGTGGGTGCCAAGCTTCGAATGTACACGTTTTCCCGCGCCGTTCCCTCCCGCGTTAGACCCTTGCTTTGAGCTTTCCCACCCTTGAAATCCTCAAGCTTCAGTTAAACGTTTTCCCGCGATGAGCCAAATCTTTTAACTCTTTGGTGAAAAAGCAAGAGTTTAACTATCTTTCTCGTTGTGTTTTAGGGTGCGATCTCTGACACAGATGTTCTTGCTGCGCTGAGTGGTGGAAATACAAAGGTTGGAGGGTTTTTCAGAGTCAAAAGACAAACGATTCGAAAAAAAATATTCAGCAATACTACAAACCCAAACGTCCAATAAAATATATACATATATATGTGGCAAAGGGTCTTAGATCGAAAGGATTAACACAGTAACAGCTGTCGCCTAAATTGTGAGCTTCTTCATCATACAATCTGCCTGTCAAAGCTACAAGTATTTAAGTTTATTGCTCAGCGCCTTCTTGTCGTCTCTAAAACTTAAGATGGTTATTAACATTAACATTTGGTTGTTTTTCAGCTGTCAAAACCAGATACATCTGCGAAGCCACCAGAGAAAGCAAATGGTAAACACACTTTGTTTGAACGACTAACTGGCTTACTAACTTACTGACTGACTGACTGACTGACTGACTGACTGACTGACTGACTGACTAGATAATTTGGCTTTAACAGACTGAGTTGATAATGTTAATTAGCCACCGTTAAGAGTTTTTAAAGCTGACGTTACGAGCGTTAGCCCTTCTTCAGAGCGATTGATGAAGGGCTAACGCTCGAAACGTCGGCTTAGAAACTCTTTACGGTAGTCAATTTATGTTATCAACTCAGTCGATAAAAACAAATTGTCTTGATATGCTCTCACACCGACGCAGCACTACAGTTTCCTTAGAAACTCACCCCTTCATTCATTTGACTGACTGATTGATCGGCAGGTTGGATAGCTAACTGACTGACCGTTTGACTGACTTATGTAAAGAATGCCACACCAATTGGTTGATTGATTGACTAATTGATGTTACCTTTTGAAGGCGATCTCGACTTCAGCTTGTCATCGAGTGATGGCGAGGAGAATGATGGTGAAGATGTGTCCTTCAGCGAGCCTCCACTTGATGACGAGGACGATGAACTGCTGACCAGGCCAAGCTCTGGGTTTACACCCTCACCTCAACCGTTGACATCGACGCGGAAACCAGAGGAAGAGAGTGTGGGAATAGATAAGAAAGAAAATGGTGAGAAACAAGCAGCTAAATAAACTGTAAACAGTACCATAATCCTTTTCTTCGCACCTCTACTTCTTGGGATGTATTTTATCCGTAACAGTGCCTCTAATTATTGAAACCCGAATTTACCACCTCTTCTCGTCTATGTTTTTTCTCAGCCACACCCAAATTGAATTTCGAGCTTGGCAGCCCGGTAAGCTCCGTATCTGACCCCGACCTCAGTGGCATTTCAGACAACGAGCCTGCAAAGAAAGGCAGCGGCAAAAAGAGTGACAAACCGGAAGAACCAGTCAAACCTGGTGGCGGAAGTCAAAGTGAAGGTAAAGTGAACCGATACATTTCTACTTTATGTAGCTGATGTAAAAAAGGCGGGAAAAGTCTCGTAATACAAGTAGCTATTGCGGGCGAATCTGGCGCAGAATCTGAGCACTGAACCCTGTACACCCCAACATCACGATGCATATTCTCCATACTGTTCTCTATACATTTTCTAAGTTGCTGACAAGGAGAATTTGTGTAACAATCAAGAGCTTCTTTAGTTGAGGATCATTTCCTTTATTCTCATGACCTTAACGTGTGATGCAGGGATGATACTGTGCGGAGAAGTTGTATTTTAGTCAGTCTTAGGCGTCAGAAGGTTAACTATTGATCTTTTCTCTCTCTGTACAGAAGAGTCCGCTTGGGACAGCTCGGATGTAAGTGGATATTTATTCATTGTTAAATTGCTTATTCCAATCGGCGATAGCTGTTGATTCTGTGCTTGAAACACTAATGTGTGATATTCAAATGAAAGCTACTGATCAGTACTTTCATATATAACTGGAGGTTTCGCCCCATTCGCCTCGACCACCTGTGCAAGTTCGCCCCCAAACTTGGTTCTTGTTACATTGTAAGTGAATTTGTCCTGAGCGGTAGACTTGTAACTTGATTTATTTTCTTCGTTTTCCGAAGGATCTTCTTCCGTCCGATGGTCCTGATACCACCAGAGGCAGCAGCTTGTTTGGTACGAGAAGCCCTCCGCCTGCAAAGACTGTAGGTGAGACCAAACCTCAGCTAAAGGTTGCTGCTTCCCCGCGTAAGACTGATGTAAACGACAGCGATTCCGAAGTCACGGAATCAGAGGGCGAGTGGGAGAAGGAGAGAGCTTTAGAAAAAGCGAAAGAAAAGGAAAAACAGGAACAGGAAGATTTTGAAAGAGAGAAAGAAAAGCAGAGAATGTTGCAATGGGAGAAGGAACGAAAAGAGAAAGAAGATGCTCTCGCCAGAGAACTACAAGCAGAGTTAGAAATGGAAATGGAGATGGAAAGGAAGGAAAGGGAGGAGGAGGAGAGGCGAAGAAGAGAAGAAGAGGAAGAAGAGAATGAAAGGAGGAGGAAAGAGGAAGAAGAAAATGAGAGGAGGCGAAGACATGAAGAGGAACGCCGGAGGGAAAGGGAAGAAGAGGAAGGAAGATTAAAAAGAGAGGAGGAGGAGGAGGAGGAGGCGAGAAGACGCGAGAGGGAAAGAGAGGAGAGGGAGAAAAGAAGAGAAGCTAGAACGTGAGTTGCGGAGGAAGGAAGAAGAAAGACGGCAGCTGGAGCTGCAACAAGAAGAGGAACGTCGGAAGCGAGAGGAAGAAGTGCAAAGGATTAAAGAACAGAATGAGCGAGATATGCGTATGTTTGAATTACAAAAAGAACAGGAGCTTGAGAGGCAAATGCGGCTGAAAGAGGAAGAGATGGAACGGCAGAAGAGAGAGTACGAGGAGAGGTTGGAAAGGGAAAGGGTTGCGTTGGAGGAACAGCACGCGAAAGAAGCCGAAGACCTTCTTCACAAGCAAAGAACTGCAGACGAAGAAGCTGAAATTCTACTTCAAGCTTATCGACGAAAACAAGAAGAATTGTTGGAAAAAGAGAGATTGTTTGAGGAAGAAATGATTCGGCGTGAGAGGGAGCTGGAGGAGAAAAAGCGGAAGGATGAACTGGAAAGAATTGCTTCGCAGGATATGGTGACCGTCGTGCAGAAGGATTCAACGTATTCCGCTGCTCCTTTAGGTGGCAGTTTAGAGCAGTCCAAGGAGTTGGAAGAACTAGAGGAATGGAAGTGGATGTACGAGATGAATGTAGAACAGGAGAAAACGGCTCTGGAGGACGCTGTCCGCAAGAGGAGGGAAGAAGAGCAGAAGGCCGCGGAAGCTGCAGAGAAGTTGCGTCAGATACAACAGGAAGAGGATTTGAAGCGGATCGAGGGTGCCCTACGTCATAGGCGGCAGGGAGAGGAGGTGAAGGAAGCGGAGAGTAAACTGAAGAGGCTGGAAGTAGAAGAACAGGCTGTCCAGGCTAAGAAAGGTGAGTCTAGAGAGTAAGTTTCTAAAGAAACTGTGTTGCAGCGTCGGTAGGGGTATAACAAGATAATGTAACTTGGCCACGGTAAAAATTTTTCTGAAGCCGACGTCTCGAGTGTTAAGCCTTCGTCGGAGCAAATCAACGAATTTCGCTCTGACAAAGGGCTATCACTCGAAACGTCAGCTTTAGAAACTCTTTACGATGGCCAATTTACCTTGTAACTCAGATAATTTGTTAAAACCAAATTATCCAAGAAAGGCGAGCTTTAGTTTTAAAAGCTGTTGCTTGGAACAAGAAGGTGTAAAGATTCAAAATGAAAGTTACCGAGCTGCACATTCATGTGGTATTGTCTATTATGCTGATGGTTGTAATGGTGGTTCGAGATTTTCAGACTGTTATTAAAACCCGAGTGTGTGATTTATGCCATGAAAAGGTTACTAAGCAACTAATAACTACCACATGAATGAACTTTGCTGTACAAGGTGGTTTTAACCATGAAGTCTGAATGAAGCGTTAGCTTAAGACAGTTCAAATGGAAGCAACTGAAAATTAATTTTTTTGTGATGCCTTTTAGTTTTCGACGAGAGTTTTCTTCACTTTTACTCAGTATATTTGTGTAAGGTTATTACCTTCCACGAGTTTTTATAACTTTTTCCACGGGCAGCTGTCGATGTTTTAATAGGCGGCTGTGTCGTGAGCCGAAAGTCAAACATGAAAGCCTGCGTGCAGGCTTAACAGACGTCGGTGAGATGTCATTAAGCCGTAGACCACCGGTAAACGAAACCCCTGATTTCCCCTTCTAATTTAGAGAAAAAAGTTCACCGAACGTATGCCTCGTCAAATTATGAGAAAACCCGCCAATTACTTCAGACATTTCATGATCGAATGTTCCTTTTTTTACACCATTATTTCCAGATTCTAAAATTACACCAAATTCAAACAACTTTGTTTTGTTTGCTTAAGACGGAACGCTTGGCTGGCACGCCGATTTATTGAAATAAATTTACATCTCCATAGTGGTCTGTTTACAAATTTCACGGATGAGCGAATTTTGCGTTTTTTCGTGTAAGCGACCGAATACAGCACATCAAAGCAAAAGATTACCTAGAGACAACAGTTTTTCAGGATTTGAGGAGCTAATAGTTTATGAAATTCAAACGACGAGTGTTTAGAGGGGAAAGAGAACTTTTCTGTGGAATTACACGGGAATGGATTGCAACGTTCGTAAATCGATTTAACGCTGTCAAGAACATTTTGTGTTCAGACCGTCTTCGTTAATTGTGGCGAAAACTTTCTTATAAAAAGCGGAGTTTCGTTTTGACTGTCGGCAATCGTCAAAAATTGAGGTAAGAGTGAGGCTAAATATCCAACAACCCTTTTGGACTTCTTGAAATTATAGCGTCTGTCGTTGACAAATTGATTCGGGTTTTAGTCTTTCAGAGTTAATTTGTGGATTAAAGTTCTTAATCATCATCGACCACTGTCTCTCGGTGTAAATCACTGAAATTTTCAACACTGATCGTTCCTAAGCTTACAATTTTGCCTTAACTCATGATTGACAGATTTTACCAATTTAGATTGAAGTGGCTTTTTCTCGCACATATTCTGAAAGGTGTGAAGTATTGTAATAATCCTTTGGAAAACAAGAAAGGAAATTGTGCATTTTAATCGCTTTCACGTTTTTTGTTATTCTAACGTTGTCATAGCTTCAATAAGGAGCGAAAGAGATATATCATAAAATTTTGTTATCACATAACTTTGCTTGACTACAGTTTCTCTGTAAAATGAAATTCTTTTTCGTAAATTATATTTGAAGGTTTTACAAGGCGCTTACTTCAAGTTTGTTTCATTCAGTAACTCACAACTTTGAAATTCTCTCCTTGTCTCATCCCATTTAGCCCTAAGAATGATTAACATCTAATTTCTCCTTAGAATATCAACTTGAATGAAAAATAAGGCCGCAAGTATAAAGGAAATTGATCACTAACCAAACAAGCTCTTGATTGTCAAAGAAATTCTCCTTGTCATCACTCTAAAAACGTCTAGAGAAAAGTATGAAGAATATTCATACTGAAATGAGGATGCAGAGGGTTGTTGCACACAGCCGTCGACTCGTAAAGCGACTATTGCCTTTCTACAAGTATTGTAATGAATCGATTTGATTTTAAATTGGTAACTGAGCTTGATTTGACTTTTGTAAAGTTTCCGAAAAAAGTTAAAACATAGTAAAGTTTGCCATTTGTTAGATCATGACGAAAGTTGGTAGAAACTTTTACCATGATCCTTTTTGGGTTGCGCGTTCCCGCTAAAAGCACTTCGCTCGCTTTCTTGTCTGTATAAGATGTAAAAATGTGTATTGTATTTTAGAGTTTTTTGTTGTTCCTACCTTGTTTATTGAACTAGTAATAATTTCAGAAATACCACAGCTTTACACTTTTGAAAAATCTATTAGATTTTTATTTATTCTATATTCTTCTAAGATGTCTTGCTAATGAAAGTGAAACGATTCTCTCTGTGGAGGATGAGAAAATACTGATATGGTAAAAGGTTTTTGTCAGCTATCAAAAGACAGTTGCTAAGAAATTATTAAACTTTGCTGACACAACTCGAGAGGGGATGCTTGTTAGAGAGAAGGATAATTAGTGAGGGGTACTCATAACAAAGGGGGTTATAAGAGAGGGGGAATTATTAATGAGGGCGCTTTATAGAGAGGGGGGCTTATTGTACCGTAGGGGAAAAGTGGTGAAAGCGAACGTAATGGAAGAATTTCTTGCAATCGCGAACACAATTCTTTTAGGTTCTCACACAAGGCATTTAAAACAAAACAAAACTTGCAATAGGCCATTTTACAGTTGTGTACCTAGTTGCTAAGCCTTTGATTTGGAGTGAGGCTGAAGGTGACCCTGTCGTGATAGAGACCAGTAACTAGTTAGCATGATAACAGAGTAATTTGCATTTGAAAAACAGCAAGGTTTGTATCATAACAAGGTCACCCTTAGCCTCATTCCCGTTCAAAGGCTTGGCAACCAAGCACACAACTGTAAATTGGACTATTAGACTTAGTTACAAAAACCATATTCTTAAAGATAAATTTGGAAATTTATGTAAAGTGATAAGGAGAACTTTGTTTCTGATCTTCACAGAAATCGAGCAGCAGCGCTTAATGGATC
Organism: Pocillopora meandrina; assembly: GCA_942486045.1. Taxonomy (NCBI): domain Eukaryota; kingdom Metazoa; phylum Cnidaria; class Anthozoa; order Scleractinia; family Pocilloporidae; genus Pocillopora; species Pocillopora meandrina. The sequence continues at coordinate 2,292,762 of CALNXJ010000030.1, forward strand.
TGGAGGCCCAGAAAAATCGCTTGGACCAGGAAACCAGCACTAAACTGGCTGAGTTCAATAACAGGTAAGGAAACCTCTTTCAGCAATATGCAATTGAACTTCGTAGATAATGAGCGATAACATTTGTTTTCATCGACTCCGCTCTAAGTTTACTCTTAGAAACTCTTGACTGTATCTCGACCAATCAAATGCTAAGGCAAAACGAATTGCGACTTGGTCACGTGAGTTTTCCCGCGCTTTATGCCGTTAACGAGTATTTACTAGATTTCTCATTGGCTCCTTGTGATTTTTTGCCCTTTTCTGATTGGCTGTTGTGATTGCTCTCGTTTGGATTACGACTCATCGATTAAGCCTTATACATGGAGTATGTTCTCTCTCTTCAAGGAACTACTTTTTTTGGGCTATTTACGAAAGTGAAAACTTACGATAGGGTCTAGCCTATCATGACAGGTTTGAAAAACTACAGCAGTTGCGCTTTTTTTTCTCGTTTCTTGGACCAGTTTCGCTGAATAGCGCAGTTCTTTACTTTCAGAGTCAATATTTCCGGTGCCCTTGGCAATAAGTTAGTCTTCTTTAGCTCAGCTGAAAATTTCTCTAAGCCCACAGGAATTCAGAGGTCAGAGATGTTGCTAGGCAAAATGACGTATTAATGACGTCTGACGTTCATTGTGAAGAAAAATGCGTACTTTTGAGATTAAACCCGGGAATAAAATACGAGGAAATGAAATATGATTGAGTTAAGTAGTTAGTTCTTCGCTTGAAACCCAAAACACTTCAAACCTCGTTCACCAAGAAAAATCCTCCCGCTTGCTGTATAGGCATCGTCGAGCGGAGCTTGAGAAAAAATCGCGGCAGATCCTCGAGGAACGAGACCACCTTAGCACCACGTTTGAGGCAACGCGGCAGAGGACCACAGAACTGAACCAACCCCCTTCGGTGTCGCTTCTTTCCCCGGACAAACGGCTCAGCGTTGTAAGCTTAGGGAGTGAAGGTGACCGCGATAAGAACACCAGGTAGGACTACTGATGGCGTCATTTTTGTTTGTCACGCAACGATCCTGTGTGTCACAAAAATTGTTCTTGTTTCGCGCAGAACTATCGGACGTCGCATAGCCTCGTGTATACTGCACGAATTCTCCACCTCTCAGCGTTGGAGTGAAAATAGCTAGCACTTGAACACGGAAATGATTGAGATGATTGTTTTTCTTCTTCCTGAAAAAAAAAGACCAAAAAAAATTTTTTTCCAAAGTAGTGCACCTCTTCTCTCAAAAGAGGTACTCAATGCGAAGGACAAATGTCTTATTTTTTTCAACCTTCTTCAAGGATTCGGATAATCAACACGTAGTATTTTTTGATAAAGATTTATTTTTTGCGTGGCGACATCTCTGGCTTACGTTAAATTTGAATAGTGATTAGTTCCTTAACTAAAAATAGTCCCCGCTTTTTGGCGAAGTTTGTAGCGCGAGTAAGAACGAAATTGAAGTTAGTGTGGGACTCTGGGAGTGAGCGCGCAAAAAGCAGGGAAGGTGAGAGAGAGAGAGGAATCTATTCCAGACCTACCTCACAATTCTCTTCGCCGTAGGTAATTATTCACTTCAAGCGTAGCTTTAGTAACTACAGGAAGACAATCCAGTTCTAGACCCTTAGTTGGTGAAAATGGGTGGTCTAGTCGCTCATCCAGTTGGAACTTATCTCGGTTTCTTTGGCTGGAAGCGACTGAGAGTATACCAACTCCCCCCTGGATGGGTAGCAGGTCGTTAGCTTTCCCTGTCAGTTCGCTGGCCTGGTATTTTTTTATACTTCTGGATGGAGGCACTGTGAGGCACAGAGGCACTGTGAGGTTCAAGTGTGCTGTTGAAGAACACAATAGACTGACCTGGTTACGTTTCGAACCCAGACCTCTCGACCCGCTCACCCCCTTCTCGACAGAGGGGGGTGAGCGAAAATCGGTGACTGTCAGGAAAACGGCTCACTGATCCCCACTAATTTTCGCTCGCACGTGTTTTTTCACTCGTTTTTTATTGACCACGAGCCTTGAACTGATTACAAAAAGCCTGGGGAAAGCGGGAAAATTCTCATTCTTTCTGCTCTTTTTCTCTCTTTTTTTGTCCTTTTTGTAGCAATTCTGCTGGCGGTTACAGGACGAAAGACAAAGATAAACCAGATGGAGAACAGATGAACTCGCAGAAGGTATGTAGGAGTCTACTTCCAAAGTAACCTTTACCGTTTGTAAAAGAAAAAATCTTGTTTTGTTTTTCTGTTTCGTCTTGCTTATTATTTCTTTTTGTCTTCTAGCCACTCACAAATGGTTTTGCGGATGATGGAGACTGGTCCGAATCATCCGAGGAGGATCACCATGGCCGCTACTCTCCTTTAGTTGCCATGACAATGAACGGCACCAATGCCAAGCCTCCCACGGGAATCTCGCCACCTCGGGCTCAGTCTCCCTTGTACAAAGCGTCTACTCCGCTGAATACAACAGGTGGTGGACTGGGCACGTCACCCCTCAGCAGTTCCTTTGCGCTCCAAGGTAAAATAATTTCATATTTGTAGGAATCGTTCTATGAATGGGCCGTGGAGGAAAAGTTCTTTCGAGAAACTATGAGGGATTAATGGTTCGAGGGAACTCCACATATCTTTTAGCAGTTCCCTAGAATTAAGCCGTTGAGAAATGCGTTGCCAACCAAAACAAAAACTCTTCGAGTTTTTCGTAAAAAAAATAGGTTTTTATCTACCTCAAGTGGAATTTTGTTAATTCTTCGGAGGCGATCCGTAATCGTAACAGCCCGGAAACTTGTCGGGATAATGCTGCGGCCGTATTTTTTGACGCGAAAATCTGAGGTATTAGTTTGATTAGATAAACAGCTCTTTTTAGACTAATCACTGGCAAATTTCTTCGACACTATTGCCATGATGATTTAACACCCAGAGATTGCTGCGTCAGAAGGCGAAATCAAGTCATTTTCGATGGCGCACTTATTCCGCGCGCGCATTTCGTTTACACGCCACAGCAAAAATCGGATACGTCATAATGCACGAAAAAATTCTTTGTTTACCGTTTGTGTTTTTTTCTGTTGTGGTAAGCACGCTCGTAAATCTGATCGACCAAGTCATATTTACAGTTTACAGCTTATGAAGTGCTGATCTCCGCTATCTTTTGCCGTTCTTTCCAAGTGTTACGTGGTTATCGCAGCTCTAGATTTACCGGCGTCTTTCCAGCCTTCTCATCGTATGCGCTATGCGTGTTGTTTGTGTTTTCCACCTTTGACGCCCGTGGCATCCTTTCTCGTGGTTGTTCGCTTCTGATTAGTGAATTGCAGATTATAGAACATTTAGGGTAGCTAAGCTAAACATTCCCTTTGACATTTCAGACAGTACAAGCTTCGCGCGTCTTCAAGAAGCCCTTCGTGATTCAAAACGACAAGTTGACAAGCAGAAAGAGAGAATTGTAGCACTGGAGACAAGCAGGAAGCAAATGGAGATCGATTTAGCTGAACTTCAATTGTAAGAAAGATTTCTTGTTGGTGTATGTCAAGTATCATCCAATACAGTGAACTCTTAAGAAAAACGTATTTCACATTTCTTTTTCAGAAGGAGGGGAGACTGAGAAGGGTAGCTTTGAATAAATGTTAGAGCAGTTTTCAGTTGAATGACGAAGTGCCAAAACAAAAGTAGTAACAACGGCCAATAACCGCAGGGATAAACATCATCATTAGCCAATGAAAACTCCGAATAAATACAAACGAACTGCTTAAAGCGCGGGAAAACGCGGGCAACCAAGTCGCATCTGATCGGTTGAGGAGATGGTGCGAGTTTTCCGAACCAATTACACAACGAAGCAAAGCAAAACCAAAACAATCCTGGCTTATAATCAAAGCTCAATTGAAAATTGCTCCAATGTAAATAAAATTCGCAAGGTAATAAGCTGGATATAGGTTGGGAATGCATCCAACTGCGAAATCGCACCTACAAGCCTGTCTCCGGTTATTCGAAGGGTGAATAACGCTATTCATTGGATAGATCTTTATTCGGTGGATGGCGCAGTAGGTGTTGTTAACTTTAGAACAGTTTTCAGTTGAGTATCGAAGAGTGGCCCAGAAAACATCGCGCCACAATCGCAACCAATCAAATGCTAAACTAACTCCAATTACGACTTGGTCACCCGCGTTTTCCCGCACTTTGTGTAATTTGCTTGGTTTTAGTTCGAGCTCTTATTGGTTCTTAAAGTTGTTTTCCTCTCCTCTGATTGGCCGTTGTGATAATTTTAGTCATGGTTTTATCCGCTGCACAGCGTTCTCCATATTTGAAGGCGTTATCCTTATGAGGTATATAGCTTTTTGTGTGTCTTACCTTTATGAAGAATGTTTCTCAAAAATTTATATTTTTTTCCCTTACCAGGAAGGTGGAGACTCTAACCAAAGAGAGATCTGAATCTGAGCGGCTGAAAATGGAGGTGGAGTCAGCCTATAGAACACTGCAGTATAAACATGAACAAGAGAGCGAAGCTTTGCGCGTGTCTGAAGCTCTTCAGAGTCAACTGAAGGAGCAGATTTCAAGATCAGAAGAAAAACTTGCTAAGTAGGTTGAAGTGAACAATTGTTTTTCGTCAGCGCTGTTTTGATCGGAGAAAGAGTTTAGGCCGAGAGTTTTTTCTTGTTGTTTTTCAATGTTTCCTTTTCCTCTGTGACTCTTAATGATCCGCTTAAATTCTAGTTCGAAAGCAAACGTAATATTTAAGTACAACGTGAAGAGCATCCTTTTTTGTGTTTTTTTATGGGGTCAAGCTTGTTATTGAGTTTTTTGTAGCTTAAATGTTGGACATCGTTCTTTGTATACTTAAAAACGCTTTGTTTTTCAACAGGGAACTGGAGAAACGACAAAACTTGGAGGTCGAGAAGCGCCAGCAACAAACTGAAATCAAATCCTTGCGCAACACCGTTCAACAACTTGAGTCCGATGTTCGAGACCTTAAGAGGGCGCTGGCAGAAGAACAAGACACCCGCGCCGCGCATAACGAATTACTTGATGAAGAAAGGCGTAAAAACGACGCCTTAATGGAAGAAACGCGACATCATTCCCAGCAGAAAACTGAAGCTCTTTATCAGCTTGAAGCGGTGGACAAAACTCGAAAGAGCTACGAAGAAAGTAGTGGCTCATTGAGAGAGGAACTCAAAGCAGCACTGGTAAAAATTAATGAATTAATAACTTATCTCTGGAGCAGTTTGCTTCATTCCGCTTCGTGATTGGCCCATAACCAACCAATAAGAGGCAAAACTAAAAATCAATAGCGACTTGTTCACTGGCGTTTTCCCGCGCTCGAGAACGTTTGCACGCGTTCACTTTGAATGTATTTTGTAAAAAGCGCGCTAGGGTTGTAAGAGTTGAGTGAAATCACTCATTATTTGTTTTGTAGGTTGAGTTGGCTGAAACGAAGGCTCGTCTAGAAGCAACCAAAGCATCTATGGGAAAGGAAATATCCATTTTGAAGGAAAAGTTAGAGAAAAAAGCGGTCAAAGTGGTAAGTTACCACAAACCAAAAGTAGAGAACACTCTAACACTCGGAAAAAGAACTTCTTGATCAAAGATTGTTAAAGTTTTGAAGAACACTCGCCACTCGGTTATTATCTCTAACCCATAACCTTTCACCCTTAACCCTTAGCCTTTCACCCTTGACCCTTAACCTTTTTAACCTTTCACCCTTAACCCTTAGCTTTTCACCCTTGACCCTTAACCTTTTTAACCTTTCACCCTTGAGCTCCCACGGTCTGATTTCTAACTCTTCCCTTTGACTGATACACATGTCCATGTAATTGGAGTTGGATCAAGGTAACAACTTCTACCTGATAAGTTTTAGTATTCTTAATACCTGTTTGTCCCATAATGTATGTATATTATAGGGAGAAGTTACAGGCTCGTCACTTGCAGGAGTTAAAAGGTTAAAATATTCCTGTTTTGTCCCAGGCCAAGCATGAAGAAGCGCTTCTTCAAACTCGCGCCGAATTCGATTCACATGTGGCTAGCGGTAGAAACGAACATGCGCAGATAAGCAGCAAGTTGGAAAGTGAAACGCAGACGAGAACTCGCCTGGAGTCTGAGGTACTTCATGTAACTATTGCAATGTGTGACATTACTGACAGGAAGGGGAGATCAATAGTGGGCTAAATCCATGAGTAATGATTCCGGTTTTGACCGCTGACCTAGGTGTACCGTGGTGTGTTTTGCCAGACAGTCAATTTTCACTATATGCCTCTCTCCACCCACCCAGGAAAATAAATGGTACAGGGAAATTTGAAAAAAAAATCCGAGGGGAGGGGTGGTTAGAAATTGTAATAAGGGAGGGGGGAAGTGCATCGGTAACCTAGGCAGGGAAGGGAAGGGAAGTAGCTCTAAGGAGCTTCATTTTATGTACAGAGGGTAGTAGTAATTGTGATTCCCATCAGCTGTATATGAGGGTTGGGGATAGACTTAACTTTATCATGTATTCGTCTGCATTGATGTTTATGTAACAAGAAAGTACTGGGAAAAACGTTTTTCTTTGTTTCTTTTGCTTTGTTTCGTTGTTTTTTGTAGGTTTCGTCACTGAGATCACGCCTGGAGAAATCGGACAAGGAATTAGAAAGAGCAAGTGTCGGAAGAGTGGAGGCAGAGAGGTGAAAAGTCTTTAAATTATTTTCTCTTCGCTAAGTATTTCATTGTTCATACCATACGGCAACGTTATTTAGGCCGCAGTTAATGAAGAATTGTTTCACCTGATAAACTGTTGTGTGACATACAAAGGGACGATGAACTTGTTGCGTGACCGTGACATCGCAAGACCACTATCGGCTTCACTTTTTGGCTTTCAACGGAGAAAGCTTTGTCTCTGGGCTATCTCTTGAATGATGTCCAAGTCGCAAGTGAATCGTAGAAATATAAGACTGATTTAGTTGTTTGTTGTTTTCAGACAAGTACAAAACCTTCGTGATGAACTTTATCAGGCGAAGCTTCGACTAGAAAAAGAGACTTTTTCGCTAAAAGACACAAACAAGGTAACTTTTTTAGAGCAGTTTTCACGATGGTCGAAAGAACCCCGAATGATATTTATTTTGCTGCACTTCGCTCTCTGATTGGTCAAGAAAAACGCACCACTCTCTCACTCTTAACCAATCAGATGCAAAATTAAAACAACCGCGACTTGGTCATTCGCGTTTTCCCGCGCTTCAGGCAGGTTGCTTGTTTTAGATCTGAATTCTTATTGGCTTGTTGTGATGATTTCCTTTGCTCTGATTGGTCATAGTGGTTTCTTTGGTTTGGGTTTTACACCACTCAATCGAAATGCCCATGACAGTAACTTTATTTCCAATTTGTTGGAAGGGTTAAGAGTTAATTCTTTTATGAAAATTTGTCCTAAAAGGTAACAATGATTCCTTTTTTCGTTCGTAATGTAAGGGTCTTGCAGTAAAGTTGGAGGCTATGGAAAGTAAAGCAAGCAACCTTGACATTGAGGTAATGATAATTCCTGTCGAATATATTTCTAAATTCTTGGGGAGTTGTTAGATTAACAGATCGCATCCTGGACTTCCCTTTTCGAGTCCTTACTGGGTCGTTGTGACCCAAGAGGGGGGAGGTGTACCCGGTTCTCGAAATCTGACTTATTTGAGGCCAAAACATCCCATTTTCCACACCCGGTTTCCGACTCGGCCTTCAAAGCCAAAAGCCTTTTACAGGTCAAGTATCACGGCCAAAATCAGAACTGTTAAAATTAACCCGAAAAGTTCGTTATCAGAACCCAGAACTTTAAGCGCTTTATCTGAACTAACCACTCTTAACAAGAACCCACTTTCGTATCGTCACGCAACGAGATGTCGAGAGCGAGAACCCCTTTCGTGACAAAACCGAGTATCGGTTGCTAAGGCGACATCTATTCCTCCTACTAAAACTTTTTAATCCTTCAGCTGCAAAATGCTAATCTTTTACTTACGGAGCGAGGAAGTCAACTGAACCTTGTACAGCGTGACACGGAATACCAGAAGTCACAATTTGATAGGCTGCAAGAAAAGATTCGACTAGAAAAGGTTTGTAGAAGTGTCACGTAGTATCACACATTGTGGTCACGCTGTTTCAGTAGTCAAGCTTATACTATCATCGCAGTTAGCTATCTTAGAGTTGTCACGCAGTAGAGAGTCACGCGCAAGTGGCGTTGCGTCACGTCTGCTATGTCACGATCTAATCGTTTTATCCTTAGGTCTAGAGAGAAATTTTCTTCGCTTCCTGCCATTTATTTCTGGTAATGTCATTTCTAAAAAACTTGGTGTTGAATAGAACAGTAACCCCTAGCATATGTTTTTCTTTTTCCTGATTACCAGCCAGCCAGGCAATGCATTGATATGTTGAAAAGACTACTTTGCAGTCTTTTGAAAAGATTATGTGTGCTGGAATTTATAAAGGTCAGCTGAGTGATTACATAAGAACGCTTTTCAGAGCTATCCTCATCTAAAAGATTGCACAACACGATTTATTTAGTCATAAACTCGGTTCTCAGTGGAATAAAAGGACCTAATACCCTTGTCATTAATCACATCAACTGTTTCTCCCTTTCAGGAACAAAATTCAAGACTTACTGGTAAACTAGAAAGCAGTGATCACAAGTAAGTAATATAAATTGATAATAAATGTGTTTTATGGACAATCTGAATTTTTGTGTCATGTAAAAAAGATGATTGCTTTACCCATAACATTTGAGAAGTGTTTTTCTTAACAATCTCCCTTGCCCAAGAACTCACGTGGGCGAATTGAACTACCAGTAAAGATTACTTGATAAGAATACCTGCTTAAATTACTGCGAATGGCTTAAGCTTAAATTCTACTTCCAAAAGAATTCCCTGGCAAGTACCATTCACAAGTGCTCTGTACTTAGAGCATTTTGAGAGTGGAAGGTTATCCGGGATGTCATTGGTTTGCTTCGGTTTCGCTTTACTTCGCTCTGTGATTGGTCCAAAAAACTCACACCACCTTCTCAACCAAAGTATAACTAATCGCGTCCCGGTCGGTGCGTTTTCCCGCGCTTTTAACAGTTTGTTTTTGTTTTGAGCTCTCATTGGCTAATGATGATGTGAATCTTTGTGCTTATTGGTTATTGTCATTACTTTGGTTTCGGTTTTTTGGCACTCATTTGAAAACTGCTCTGAAAGAAAAAAAAGAAAGAAATTTTCACTTGCTAAGGAAGAGTCGCCAGTATCCAAGTGGCCTTAAAAGTACTTATCGTAGGTAAATATGATAGATAGAATTACATTAATAAGAGAGATTACCAGACATGAGGTTCAAATTCACAGTACATTCTTCAAGAACTCATGTGGACAAATTGAATTCTTCAATACATACCTTCTTTATGTAAATCTCAAAGAAAAATTATGTGTTGTGTCTCAGAATTTCCAGTCTCCATGCTGAATGTGACACGTTACGCCGGAGATTGGAAGAAGCAACGGAGAAGTTGCGGAAACAGGAGGAAGTTGCCATGAGAACAGAGGTGGGTCTGCATTTTTATCAGTTAACTTCAACAGAGCTCGGTTATTCGAAGGGTGGATAACGCAGTCCGCTGGATAAATCTATATCCGGTGGAAAGGGCAGTATGTATTGTCAACACTTATCTACCGGATAGTGATCTGTCCGGTGGATATCGATATCCACTCTTTAAACAACTGACTCTGGTTCTAAATTTAATTCCTCTACTCTTAGATTGTCTGGAGGCGTTATGGCCGATTGGTTAGGGTGACAGACTTGAAACCCGGTGGTCCTGGGTTCAAGCCCTCCACCCTAACACTCATTGTATTTATTAATGTTTTTTCCCGAGTTCAACTCTTCAATTGCGCTGTGCAAAACCCAGCTGGTCTTAGTTCGGATATTTAAACACTATATTTGTCCATTCGTATTGGCTCCGAAAAGCCCCATTGGGGAAATGGTCAATGAAATATTCATGCATGTATACCTCCTTGAGACTTGTTCTTATCAGTTATAAGCTACCAGTATGGTTCAAGTTTTGCTCTCCTTTTGGTAGATAAAAGCATGCAACACTCGTGAGGTAAGGTTTCCCTAAGAAGCTGTCTGAAATATTTCAAAACTCTTGGTATATTTTGCAGGAAAAATTTAACGGCTTGCTTGCGTCATCGAGAGCAGATTTTGAAAAGGTAGGTCACATTCAAATCATACATGTTTAATTTTTTTCTGAACGAATAGGGTGATTTTGACAAGAATTGGGTGTACTAATGCCGAGACACAACCTCAAGGAAAAACAGCGAAAACAGTATGCTTTTGAACTAGAGCAGTAAAAGTTTCCGACAGAATTGAACAACAGAATGTATAGCATTCAAAAGTTGTGGTTTGGCCTCGGTGAATTTTCCGATGGAAAAAATATGTATTTATATTTATGCTTTTCATTGGGTCTTCGTATTTAAGAGTTGCCCTGAATCAGTTAAGTGAGTGAACCAGTGGTTACTTTTAAAAGTCATTTTTTTATTCAGGTCTGTGATGGGTTTGGTTATTTTTAAATAGTATGTGATGACGTTTCAAATTTGTGTTCCGTTAGAGTAAACAAGTTATGCAAGAGAAACATGAAAATCTCTTGGACATGATCAACAAACTCAAGTCAGACGTTGAGAAAGGAAAAGAAAAGAGTGCACAGCAGAAAGCTCACATCAGGGATCTACAACAGGTCTGGTTTTTCCCTTTTTCTTTTGTTGACTTTTTTTTTCTTCTCATACAAGCTGCCAGCAATTTTTTTTTTTTTTTGTTTATATTTTTGCTTTTTTGTAATTCGTCCGTTCTTTCTTCGTTCGGATGAGTTCGGTCGTCGTTCGTTCATGTGAGGGTGACATCGTTCGTTCTTGTGAGGGTGACATCGTTCGTTCGAATGAGTTCGTTCGTCGTTCGTTCATGCGAGGACGACATCGGTCGTTAGGATGAGTTCGTTCGTCGTTCTTTCTTGCAAGGTTGACATCACTCGTTCGGATGAGTCCGTTCGTCGTTCGTTCTTGCGAGGGTGACATCGTTCGTTCCGATGCGTTCGTTCGTCGTTCGTTCATGCGTTCGTTGTTTTTTTTGTTGTTGTTGTTTTTTTTTATTATTGTTGCTGTTACTGAGCCCTCTTACCTCGCCTGAACTTATTTTGTGTGGATGCTGTGGCTCAATGATATTTTTTTCATGTAGGAGTTAAACGAAACATCCAAGAAACTTGTTCAAACTGAAACAACGTTGGCAATGCAAACCAAGGTATTTATATTTTCTTCCTTATCTATCGCCTGAAAAAGGAAATCTAGGAAAATACTTGCAAGTGGAAAAGATTACTGTAATTCTCCAACGCGTATATCTCAGTACACAGCTTTTTGATAACCTCGTGCTGTTGTCAATGTCTTTCCGGTTTTTTCTTGTCTTAGCTTCGCGAAGAACTGGAAGATGAGCGTTCGCAGTTAAGAAACCAACTGAGCAATCTTGAAAATACGGTGAGTTAATCTTTCTACTACAAAAATCATTTTGTGAGAGTTCAGATTAAAAGACTACAACTCAATAAGATGGACTACCATTTCTTTCTTTCCCCCAGGGACAGATTTAGGAATGGGGACGGGGTTGGGTGGGGTGGGGTCCTCACTGTGACTCCGAAAACACAGCCCTTCTTTTTTTTAACACTACATCTAAGTTATTTAAGAAATATTTTAAGGCCAGTAAGTTTATGAGTTTTGCATAGAAGTCACTGTCCCCTAATGCGTAGTAATTGGAGTCGTGAGGTAAATTTGATTTAATATCTTTGTTCTTCCGTGATTTTATAGGTAGTGACGGTAGAAGCCACACGAGGCGAGGTTGCTGGGCACGCCATGAAACTCGAGGAGGAACTGGAACACACGAAACGTGTTCATGGAGAGACCACTGAACGGTTAGTCTCTAGGAGCGCGGACGTGGAATCCGTCACCAAATCTTTGGTAAGTTTTCACAATGATGAAGTTAAGGGCGTGGGATGTTTTGTCTTAGCGCAATTTTCATTGAGTTTCGTAAGTTATCTTTGATTGCGTGGTTTTGCTTTGCTTCGCTGGTTGGTCCTGAAATGTCGCGCTGCCCCCACAACCTTCAAATGTAAATTAAACCAATGGCGGACTTGGTCACCCGCGTCAGTTTCCCGCGTTTGTTTTTACTTTGAGTTCTGATTGGCTTCTTGTAATATGTACCTTTGTTTTCATTGGCCGTTTGGATTGCCATAGTTTAAGGCTTACGGCACGCGATCGGAATGCCCCGCCAAACATGGTGCATATGTTGCTTTCAACGCTATTTAGAGTGCAAAACGGAGGGATTTTTTTTTTCTTTCTGCAAACTCTTACCGTCAGCTGTTGATCTCTAGTGGGGAAGATGCTTTTCACCAGAGAAAGGCTCTATTATAATGTTTAAAGACTAATGACGTATAAGAAAAAAATTCTGAGTCCCCATGAGGAATGGAACCTCCGACCTTCGGATTTGCGCTCCGATGCTCTACCACTGAGCCACAAAGACTCTTCGGTGAGCGGGGTCTATTACGAAGTTCTACCTTTCTGTCAAAAACATTACGCTATCGACATTGCTGATCCTAGCAGTATGCAGGACTCGTGTCATTAGAACTTCGTAATAGACCCCGCTCACCGAAGAGTCTTTGTGGCTCAGTGGTAGAGCATCGGAGCGCAAATCCGAAGGTCTGAGGTTCGATTCCTCATGGGCACTCAGAATTTTTTCTTTGTCCCACGCTCGTGACAAGACGAAAAAACATCTTTCTTAATTCTTCACCGAGCTCAAAACTTACCATCTCTACTTTTCTGTCTAATGACTTATAGCTACGAAATACTTATTAACTATTTAAACTAAAAAATCCAAGAAATCTTTGAAGATTTGATACTCATAGATCTTCCTCTGAATTAAAAAGATATAAATACAAGTTTACAACACAGCATTTTGCCCTCCACGCAGTCAATCACTTACAACGACGCGATAGTTCACGTCATTGGTTTCAAACCAGTGACACCCACACCTCCACCCCAAAAGAAAAAAAACCGCAACTTATTAAACATTAAGGAGGTATTGTCTTCAGCCGCCAGCTAACGAGGTAATCTGCATAATAACCAGGACTTAAACTTTTAATTTTTAACTTCTGTTGTTTTAATATGCTTGTTTCATTTCATTACCTTTTTCTCTCGCAGTCTGTTGAAGAGGATGGCGAACAACCGGTATAACATTCTATGATTAACTTATTCATTTGTAAATATAATTTAATCTGATAAAAAATATAACTTGTTAAACAATATTTTTGCTGCTGTATCTTTTTTCTATAAAAAATCCTATTTTTTAATTTGTATTCAAATTTTTGTTAAATTATCGTAAAATGAAAGCAAAAGTGATTACCATTTCATTGAAGTTAAACACATAATACTAGTAGCTGCATGTTTTCTATCATTAAGGTTGATGACGAAGTTTCGAATCGTTAGCCCACTTACTTGAGAAACTAACGATGTTTTAACTGTCTAAAGCTTTCACTGCCGCAGAAATTATATTTTGTTGCAGATTTCAAGCTGTTTTCATTTGTAGCCGGAACAGATTTAATCAATACAAGTTTGCCTCTTAAGGAAACGATATTTCACCAAATATTGATAAAAAAAAAACATTGAAAATTCTCAAATGCACTTTCTTTTTCAAATTTTATACCTGATGTAGAAAAAATAGCTTTTTGTTTTGTCTCTTTTCCTAATTAATTTCGTTTTCAATTCTAAAAAAAGGTGCTTTACTCTTGAGGTTTATGTTTGACGATAACTAGTTAAGAATGAAAATGTATTTGGGCCCGATTTGAAATATTTTTGGTTAAACCATTAAGTCCCACATGCTGTGAAACCGTAACAAACCCTTTCTCGATTTACTTTCCCCTTAGGCAAAAAAAAAACTTACAACAATCTCTTTCATTCAAACCCTCAGGAGTCTAAGATCTTGAACATGTTAAAAATATCGGAAAGCGGGCGTTGAAATTGCGTTCGGTTTTATTTCGTTAACAGCTTATTGGCAAAAATAATTTTAAAAAAAAGATACAGCCACCTCAAGCTATTCAACAAATCAGGTCTTAAAAGCTTTTTTTATGTTCTAAATTTAACAAAGATTTTTGGCAAAAATTGGCGACCAGAGCAGGCGACAACTATTGTTTAACTGGAGGGAGTGGGTTCCTAAAGTGTTGTGATAAGACTATATGTATAATAGGTCCTGAAAAAAAATATTTTTTGTTATTTTAATTTATTTCCACATTGATCAAGGACTGTAGAAAATAAATGTTGACGTGAGTAAAGAATATTAATATTTACGTCTAAGGAGCGAACGTGGCGAAATTTCTGTCGTGGTAAAGAGCTAGTTGTGGCTCCAAAATTTCTTAAAAACAAGCCGAAGATCATTTCGACGACAATTGGATACTAGAAGATGTATCAAAACAACTTGGTACTTGCGAAGGTTTTTTTCCGCTCTTTATTTTGTTCCACGGCCTCCAGGAATATTACCTTCAGCCGTAAAGTTCCTCAAGAGACTTACACCGTATGAACTGAAAAATCAGATCAACTTTGTTGTACGAAGAACTCGGGATATTGGACAAAAGAACTTTCAAACATCTCAACCCTTAAGCAGCTTCTCAAAACTTTCCTTTTTTATTTTGGATTTCGGTTATTTGCTTCAAGACTACTTTTCTTAAATTGTTTTATTTGTGCATTTGTATTACCGAGACAAACGCTTTTCGTTACGAATTGAAAACGAACGTTGAGATAAACATGTTCGTAGTTTATCTCAACAGTTTTCCTAACATTCTGATCAGTGATTTTTAAGAGAGACATACTCAATTTTTTAAACCATCGAAGTGTTTTTCTAAGCGTTTCATTTTAAGGGAACTAGAAGGAAGCCGGACTATTTCACAATCGTCCTTGATTTTCTTCCTTTGACAGGCTCAGCTGGAAAAAATGGTGACAAAACTGAAAGTAGAAAAGGCTCAAGTGGAATCTTCTTTAAGAGAGGAAGAGGCAAAGTGTGGCATGCTGTTGAGAGAAGTAAAGGATGCTAACGAGGTGAGCACCGACATATATTTTGTTTGTAATAAAACCCCTTTGATTTAGGGGTGTTCCGCCATGTTGTGACGTAATCAGACCGTTTCCTCTGCCTGGCTACCAAGCAAAAAATAATTCCTTTGTAAAACTATAAGTGGCTGGCGGCTGACACTGTAGAATTTTTTTTTTCTTTTTTTTTTTTTTTTTTACTTTATCTCTATGCTTAAAGAATATTTTGGAAGCCAAATGTTTCGTGAGAACATATTGATCGCTTGCTTGTCAAAGATAGGCGTTTACTTCTGTATAGTCAGGCTATCAGCATTTCCAGTGAAATAGAAAAAAAATAATCCAGATTTAATCATACACTTTGTATCGATAAAACTTTTTTTTTAGATTTTGCTTCTGAAAGATATAGCGAACCAACTCAAAGAATTATCTTTGACTTTGGTCACAGATCAATCACTATATTCTCGTTAAAAATGAAAAAACGAAATAGCTCGTCGGTGAAAATACAGAAAAAAAATATCATTTAGAGAAAATTGCCGTCACATTGTGATGGGTTGTGCTAAATAATGAGCATATAATACACTGACAGTCTTAAACTTCTGAGCAAAATTATTATCGTGTTATCATTTTTTGCATGCAAGCTGTTTAAGTTTGCACTTTATTTTATACCTTTTTTTGGTGAGGATTTTTTACTTTCTTCTAAATCGTAACAGAATGATCTTTGTTCAGATATCGCGAAAGCGTAATTCAGTACTTTACTGTGGAGCAATTATATCGTTTTCGTATTTAAATCTATTTTTTTTTTCTCTTACTGAAAATTTTTCCTCGCTATTTCAGAAAGGTAAACATGTCGGCTTGATTGTATTTTCCCCTTTTGACGTCATTCTATTAAATGTATTCGCTCTCCGCCACGTTATCAGAGCGAAAATCCTTCTTTGTACTGACTTGTGGGAAAAAAACTGTCTGATATTTCAATAATCATAAATCTTTCTTTGAAATCGGTTTTAACTGACATCGAAATCAAAATCCGCTCAAAGATTTAATTTTACCGCGTTGTATAAAACTGAACAGTGGAGCCGAGGAGCGAATGCAATAATAGATGTGCTGTCCATGGTGAGATCAATTAATTTTGAGATTTGCATGGATCGTGTTTTGAGTAAGCTTAGTGTACATTTTCTCGTTTGTCTCGTGATTTAAATGCGAATTTGATTTATTAATGGTGAGTATCAGTTGTCTTATCTTGCGGTTTCGAAAATCATTGTGCATAAGTATTAATTATACATATTAATCGCGTCGTGTGCTATTTAAACCAATCATTACCATTTTTCTTGCTCATTAAAAACTTATGACCCCCAATTTTCACCCGACGCTAATCTCGAAAATACTTTAGGACGCGAGGAGGATTTTAACCACTAAAGAAACAATGATTCATCTGTCTTGCGTGAGCATTATTCTGCATTTCGTCGGTGTGATCCCGAGCGAAAAGTGGTAGTTCTTAATGTCGGAGAAAACCGGTCGAACTGGAAAAATCCCAGTGAAATATGACGACAATCTGGTTTTATTCCTCTGTCGAGGTTCAGAGAGGAAGAAAGTTAATTTTCGAACGCGTGACGCCGTTCCCAAGTTTAAATATAAGGTGCCGTATGCTGCTTTGTTGATGTTGATTTGGATTCATGTTTTCTCATTAAAAAGTGACATCAATTACCTGCACTTCTTTTGGAACATGTTATAGTGAGAAGAAAAGAGAACTGAGTTCCAATTTGGACTAAAAACAGTGAACGAAGAGCCACTTGGTAATTTCGTTTCGAACATTATTTCCTTCTGTCCGCCAATCGGTCGGTCTGTCGGTCGATCGGGTCAGTTGTTTTTCAGTCGGTCATTAATTCGTTCGCTTGGTCGCCCGGTCGCTCGGTCGCTTTTTGGTCAGTCGTTTGTTCGGTCTGTCTTTCATTCATTCGTTCAAATCTTCCTTGTTTCCTCGTTTCTTCGTCCATTTGTTTCGTTGTTCGTTTATGAGAGCGTAGGTCTGTGCATTTGACTAATCGTTTTTAATTTATTCCCAATAACAGGCGCGACAAAGCTTGGAGAAATTGTTGTCCAATGTAAAAGGAGACTCTGTTGAGCTTGAAAACAAATTACAGGTATGATAACGTTTGTTCGTATCTGTATTAACGAACGATGAGCACTTACAACAGCAGACAAGATATGACGCCTCGTAAGATTTGAAGGAGGCACTTTTGCGGCATTTCAATTTATATTTACCTGAAAGGACTACGTAATACTTGTTTAGAAAGCTAGAAGAGGTCTTAAGAAGCAATACGAAACCAAGAGTGAACCGGAATAGGTAAGAATGGAGAATAATGGAGCAGATTGCAATCAATGAACGACACTTCCCTCTTTAACCTCTGAAAAATAGTTACCAACTTCAGGTTACAGACTTAATTGCTTTTTATGTCTGTTTTCCAGTCTGAGACGCTCTCTCGAACCCAACATGAGAGAGAGGCCGAAGAGCACAAGGAACTGTGGGAATCGGAAGTAAGGTCAAGAACAAAGCTCGGAGCGAAGGTACAACGCGCATGTCTCACAGACAGAGTAGAAATTGATACTAAATCGGGTGTACATGTTCCGCTAACTTAAACTTTTTACTGCCTTAGATCGCAGAGATGGAAAAACGGTTGGATGATGCTCGTGTAGAGATCGAAGAGGTGAGAATGAAGACTTTTTTAGAAATTTGGTAATTTTATGATGCCTTTTAAATGACTTCTGTTTGCTTTTAATGTAGGAAAAACGTAGAACTCGTAAAGCTCTGGAAGCGAAAAAAGTCCTCGAAGCTAAGCTAGAAGCCAACGACCAAAGGTAAGTATACCTGAGGGTAACATGTGATCATTTAGTCTGATCGTTCGGGTAAGTGTAGTCCTGAGAGGAACTGGTGTCGGTAGTGGTGACCGACGTTTTGACGCTATAAACTGGGACTCCGTGCAATGCATTACCTACAGTACTAAGTATTTTCCGCGAGACGACTTTTTCGCGACTTTTACACCACAAACGAACCGAACAGAAAGACTTGACATTACCGAAACTAATCATTCAGGACCAGCCACTTAAGTCTTATAGCCAATGAAATCACGGTTAAACTGACCAATCAGTTTACACGAACCGGACTTATAACACTCGACTGACAACAACTATTCACTGGACTCTGATGATGACTTCTGCTCAAGTTGTCAAAACGTTAGTTACTACTACCGACAACAGTTCCCCTCGGGACTACACTCACCCCGACGAGCAGACTACACGATCAAGAGTAATTTGTCCATTTTACACTGGACTCATAAGATCCCTTTGCACCTTACAGTACCTTGTATGCTGGTTCACCTTCTATATTCTTCCTTTTCAGAACATCTCAGCATCAAAGAGAAGTCGTTGCTCTTAAAACGCAGCTTAAGTCGTACAAACGACGTTTTAAGGTAAGGCTTGATCACATTTTTTTGTCTCTCCCAGTTTTTCGCAAATTGCTTAAAAGAATTTGGCGTATGATAGTTATTGTAAAAATTCATTTACGAACAAAGAGGCTAGCGTCCAAACTCCGTAGAAAATATGTATTAAACTTGTAAAATGAACCACAATAGTTGACTAAAATAAAAAATCCAACACTTAAAATTCCAAACAAAGGGGTAACAAATTTACGCGAATGAAAGCTCAAAGACAACTAAAACTCCGCGAAAACCAACAAAAAGTACGCGAAAAATGTCCACGTCAGTTTTTCAAAGTCAAGGTTAGAGTTCTTTCACGTGATTGGCTAATTTGTGAAACCACGCGCACCGCGCTTGAATACAAAAAGGATACGAAGGGGGGAAAGGAAGAGTAAAATTGAAATTTGAAATTTGAAATTTGAAAACGAAAGAGGTTTACTCGTTATTTCTTGATCTTTTTAAAGGAATACGAATCTTCGGAGAGTCGGATACCAGCTCTTCGAGTTGAATTTGACAAGGAGCGATCTGCAATGGAGTCGCATATTACGACATTACGAAGACAGGTTTGTTTTCTGGTTACTTTTCAGTAAGGCAGGTATCATCAACGACATAGTTGAAGTCGGAGTGGTTGTTGTAGTCGTAAGGCACTTCTGACACATTGCAAATTGAAACTAGGAAAGGTTTTGGTGAAAATTTTATGCTTTGCTTGTTGAGATCTTTAGAGCAATTACCATTTGAATGTGCACGATTGCTTTTGGTAAGCTTTACTTCGCTATGCGATTGGTTCAGAAAACTCGTGCCACTCTCTTTGAACCAATCACATTCAAAACTAAGCTCAACTGCGACTTAGTCATTTGCATTTTCCCGCGCTTTAGACAATTCTGTGTTCTGCAGATGTTAATGATAACATCCTAAAGGGGTAACTATCGAACATATATTTCTCTTTCATAATCTGATTTATTTTGTCTTTGACAGTTAGATAATTTGAGTGAGAGGCTTCACCAAGAATCAGAGAATCGCTCACGAGCTGAGCTGACATGCAAACAGCAGCAACAAGGTAATCATAAGCTTTATTAACAATTGGTTAGTATGCTGAACTCCTTGTAGCTTCATGCTACACAGACCGAAAATTGAAAATTGAATTATGAGTCGTTCGGATTGAGAGGTCTGCGTTCGAGACCTAGCCGTGTGATCGTCTTGTGTACCCCTCCCCACCCGGGAGTATTAACAGTCAAGGAAACCTGGCGAAATGTTGGAGGGGGGGGTGGTGTGTGAGGTAACCTGTAATTTACTGTCACCCCATCCAAGGGGGGAGTTGTTATACGCTCAGTCGCGGCATGCTCCAGAACAGAAACCGGGATAAGCTCAGGCTAAATAGGCCACTTGGTTCCGTCGCAGCCTGACCTCTGCCTATGATAACTGTTTTTTCTTTTCAGTCCAAACTTGTGCTTTGTCCGTCAATAAAGTTTAAAAGTTAATGGCTAGTAGCGTCAAATCTAGTAACAGTTCAAATTTTAAGAAAAAAGGTCTCAATGGTTGTGCTCCACCTTACTCTGTCTTGTTCATTGTTTCAACAGAACTATCAGCTGCGAAAGCCCAAGAAAAGGTGAGTAAAAGAATACCAACGATTCTAAGGTATTTTACTACCTGTGGACGAGTAAGTTGCAGAGTACGCGTAATTTTGGTGCAACATTTTCTTGGTGGAAATAATAGCTGCTACCTTTGATTATTATAGCAATAGAAGGCTGGGAAGAGGAAGAAATTTGTACCCAGGTGGTGAGCGACGGTCAAAAGGAAGGATTGGGGAGGGGAAGTGAAATTGAAATAAAAACTCACCCTTATAAGACGCCTGCACTGCAGGCTAGTGGACGATTTGTCTTGTAGGTGACGAATCTGTCATTCAAAGTTGTTCACAGGTGATATCAT
Source organism: Pocillopora meandrina (assembly GCA_942486045.1). Classification (NCBI taxonomy): domain Eukaryota; kingdom Metazoa; phylum Cnidaria; class Anthozoa; order Scleractinia; family Pocilloporidae; genus Pocillopora; species Pocillopora meandrina. The sequence continues at coordinate 2,313,219 of CALNXJ010000030.1, forward strand.
TGCTGCCTCGTGACAAAACCTTGGAAGCGAATTTATTAGCAGTTATACATTTAATTTTGGGTAGATTAATACACCTAATTATAAAACGGCAGGTGCCTCAGACGATCTGGATCGAGTTGCATGAGTACGAGGCACCGAAGGCCACGATTTTAGTGTTTTCTCATGAGCAGTCTTTTAAATGCTTTATGTGTTTATATTATATTCAGCGTCTTCTCTTTGACCAAGAACGTCTGCAACTGACCAATAGGCAATTGGAGGAAGAAGTTGGAAGGTTAAAGGTGGGTTGGGCCACAATCTTAGGCAGAAAGCTACAGTATTTGGATATCAATGGATTTGAGTGGCAGGACCAGAAATGATCATTTAGGGGAGCGCTCTTTGATATGTTTTCATTTTCTCTTTATCATAGGCGTTCTATGAAAGTAATTTTGTAGAGAATGGCCAGTTGGAGACCTACAAGCAGGAGCTTGAAGCTAAGGTAACTTGAGACTTAAGTCGTACCGATATCAGTCCATGAAGCACTTTACTACTGAGAGTGCAAAGTAATCCGAGACACATTGTTTCTGCTTTACTTCGCTCTATGATTGGTTTTAAAAAGCTCAGCCCACTTTCTCGACCAATCAGACGCAAAGCTTAAACCTTTCTCGGTTTGGTCACCCGCGCTTCGAGCGGTCTGCTTGTCTTTGCTTTAAGCTTTGATTGGCTTCTTGGGATAACAATGGTTTTGGTCATGAGACTCTCGTTTGAAATGTGCTCGTAAGTTAGAAAGAAGACCCAAAATATTGACGCGCTTATATGTAGAGAATTTGTCATAGTGGCTGTCGTTTTTACTTCTCTCGTTTCAAAATATGTGACTCTTTTCTCCAACAGTCCCGCTTTGAGTTGAATCGTAAATTAGAGGAAGTCAACGCTCACTTAGAAGAACAGGTGAGGCGGTTTTAATTTTCATAAGTATTTTTGCTCATTCTGTAAAGAGATTTTTATCAGTGTGCGTGTTTGCAGCATTCCCCTGGGATTGCTTTGGTTTCGCTCTGTGATTGCTCCAGAAAGCTTGCGCTACTGTCAACCAATCAGATGCAAAGCTAGCACTAATCACGAATTTGTAGCCCGCGTTTTCCCGCGCTTTAGTCGGTTTTAATTTTAGTCCTCATTGGATCTCCGGGGTATTTTCCTTTACAATACTCAATCGAAAGCGTTAATGAAACTGTGTTGGAAGTGATAACTATAAGTTGCCCTTCTGGGCGGTTGTTTGATTTTTTTGTGTAGTTTATTTGTAGTTGGTGGAGTTATGTGCGCTCTCACTTGAAAATTGTTTATCACATGTTGTGGATTGGTTTTGTTACCAACAGGAAATTTTTTTATGAAACTTCGTTTATGTTTCCTCGTAGGCCGCTGCGCGGGAGAAACTTGATAAACTTCGCGAAGCAAATGAACTGAAGACCAGAAAGGCGCTGGAGATGACAATAACAGACCTAAAGGTTAGTGTTGTTCTGTCGCATAGCGGGCATAAAAACGGAAAAAGAAAAAAGTCACCGATCGCAAAAGCAATCACTAATCCCGTACGCGAGAAAAGAAAACAGTCGCTAACCGCAAGAAGGGAAAGTCAGCAGGCGCAAGAAAATCACTCACCTATCGTATGCAGGGCAAAATCGATCACTAATCGTAAGCGTGGTAAAACAATCAGTCACCGTTCACAAGCACTCGGATTACAAGTTATGAACGACAATAATTGGAAGCTTATGGTATTTATGCGTATGTGTTAGGCTGATGTGGCGAAAATGCGAGCTGGATTCCATGAAAGCCAAACGCGGAAAGAGACTTTAGACGCTGAGGCTAAAAGATACAAGGTAATATTAAATCAGTGATTTCATACAGCAGCTACTATCAACAGTCCTTTGAAGCTAATGTCACGTATCTTAACTTATACAATCTTGTAAGACAATTTTGTATGTAAATAGCTGCTGTCTCAGTACCGGTTGGTGCGAGAGACCCAGTGGCCTGATAGCCAGTGCGAGAGATCTGGGTTCCAGCCCCAACCGGTTCATTTGTGTTGTGTTCTTAAGCGAGACAGTTAACTCCCACAGTGCCTCTCTTAACCCCCTCCCCCTTGAGTATATACGGTTATAAATAAATTGTCAGGGGAATATGATGAAATGCTGGTGCTTTGTTTGCGATGAACCAACAACTTGTTAAGAATTAGATTGTGAGCTCGATATTTCTATCACTTGATAAACGATTAACATGTTTTTTTTCCTCAGGATTTATACGAGAGTGAGATGAAGTCGAAAGATAGGCTAGCGAGCCGCCTGTACAAAGCTAACGAGAAAATGGCGGAATCTCAAGCGTTACTTAAGTAAGCAATTCGCTATACCTTCAACTGATTAATCCAATAAGTTCGTGAATCACGCCTCGTGTTCGCCTCGCGCTGGATTGAACAAAGATTTGAGAATTTTCTCCTCAAACAATCATAATAATTGCGAGCAGAGAGTCTATGAGAAGGTAGAAAAAGATGAAATAGGTTATATTGTTTAGTTGAACTCCAAATTCTCCGAGTAAAGGTATATGGCCAATAGTGTAGTGAATTTATATTTAGATCACTTGTTCGGATTCTCAACACACTTGATTTGTATTTCATTTTATATGATCCCACACACATTTTGATTGATTCCTAACTAGAAGTATTGGAGGACAGACGCATAGATGACATCACTACGAACAATTTTTTTTTTTAATTGTATAAAGTGTCGTACTCGGTGACATACTCGGCCATGCCTGGTGTGCCTCTCTTTCGTTATTACCACATTGTGACGTTATCTGTGATCTCTCGCTGAACAGACGCACGTCGACATGGGATAGTTTTTTTAAAAAGAACACAATGATAGGGTAGAATTTAATAGTAACTGAACCTTCACAGTTTGCACAGAAGTGTTACTAATACTTCCGAATGTTTCTTTTCCTTTCACAGTCTGGAGAGATCTCGTAGAAATTTCGATGGATTAAAGCGCGACACGTCTCCGCACCAGTTTACCTCGGGTGGCATCTTAAATGGTTCACCCAGAACAAGCCCTGATAGAATGTACTCTAAGGTACGCTTAATCCCGATCACGATAGGATCGATTTAATCTCTGTTGTCGTCTCAAAAAGCACCATGGAATAATCGGCTACTGGAATGACACCCAATTGGGGGGGGGGAGTGACATGACACCGGGTAAAGCTGCACTGAACTGGCCGCATGTTGGCTCAAGTGCATACTTTCTCTGTTTTATCTCATCGAGATAAATTTGCATTTTTCCTTCAAAAATCTAGATGGATGTATAGTAAAATATTTTGTGGTCTTCGGTTTAGGGGGACGGGCAATTAATGAAGGCAGTGGAGGATGAACTAAACAAAAGTATCAAGCGTCATTTGGAAAGTGGTAAGTAGTTTTCCGACTTAGAAGTACAAGTGAATACTTCCGGTGAGTGATGTCGCGTGACTTCCGGTGTTACGCAACCTTTTCATAAGCAATTTTCGATATCATGCTGGTGATATGCTTTTCCATAATATTAAAATTGCTCTCTTTTTTTTTTAGCTCCCTTGACATCAGACCTCGATCTCAAGCCGAGCCTGTTAAGTGATGGGGACAGCGGTTCATACGGACCGCTGACCGCATCGTCCAAACAATACATGTCAGTTTTACGAAAAAACTACTTTGTGTAAGCTACACACGGTGTGCCTACGAATTAACTAAATTAAACTTTTTGTGTGTGGAAAATGGCCTTGAAGGCTGTTCGTGCTGCTAATAACAATTTATGAGATAACAGACCAGTTTTTTTGGTCCATATTTTACACTGCGTAAAAAATTTCCTTAAAGAAAAGACGTTTAAAATTTCTTTTCAGAGGAAAATACTAATTTATATAAAAAATTCAGAACAAAATTAAGTTTATCGATATCCTTTGTAGTATTTGTATGTATGCATTATAAAATCATATTTGTATTATAGGGTAATATGACGGATTGCTTCATCGGCCATCTGTAATATTTATTTCTTTTTTCATGCAGTCAACAACTTTAATAGCTACATTTATTTTGTACGTGTATCCAAGACGACGTTTTTATACTGAATTAAAAAATTCTATTTTTAGAAAAAAAAAGTCGTGTTTTTCTTTTCTCTGTTGGTACGTTTGGTGTTCCCACCTCATTCTTGTGCCCAGATCATACTTGTGAGGCATGGCCTTTGGGGGTCTGGGTTCAAGATAATCCTACACCTACCTGCCAGGCCTCTTCTGTTTCCTTGCCGTCTTCACGTTTTGATTACGTGATGGTATTACATCATGCAAATGCCGCGCGAGAACGAGGCATCAAGCCCACGTTGTCAACAGCTTCTGTTTCAAATATAAAAATGTTGTCATAATACTTGCTTGTAGGACTGTCAGCTGTGTTTCTTTCATTCTCTTCTCTTTCTGTATTTTAAGATTGTTAGATTTGAAAATTTGCCAATTAACGAACCGTTCATTACCTATCAAGAGGGGGAAAGTGAAAAAAGGAGTTGGTTAAGGCTATTTCAGATTGGCTAGAGGCGGGGGAGGGGGGTTAAACTTTTTATAAAGAAGTTTAGGAGGTCAGAGGTTTGGGGTACATTGGTTAGGAGCCCATTACGTAATGGGCTTCTGGTGTGGTTCATCGCCCAAGGTGGGTATTATGCAAAGTTATCATGTTAAGGTTGTATGTGACATGAGTTGTAATTATTTATATGCATACAAAAGGGGATATGAGGTGACGAGGAGGTCATCACGTAATTATTGAGTTACGAAAGGGGGGGGGGTACTTGCTATTTAGATGGCCCGGTAGGAGGAGGCTCATGGAAATTTTGATCTTTTCAACATATTTTTTTCCTCTTCTCCTCTACATTGAGAATGATCGGTCCCTAAAGATGTTAAGATTGGAAATAATTTTGCGTCATTTACGGATTAATTGCTTGTTGAGACGAAGAATCTAACGAGCAGACACTGATCAAAACTTCATCCATTCTATTTGTTGTGATTTAAATTGTATTCTTGCCAAGAAAGATTCATGACTCAATCCATCTGACCCTCACGTGGTTAAATTAGTAGCCACGCGCTTTCATGAACAGTGCACGTTTATTCAACTGTATCCATTTAAGTTGTAACGAACCCAAAATAAATTATTGATAGTACCGCGTTAAGATCCCAGACCTTTTTTTTTTTTTTTACGAGAGGCATTTACATTGGCGTATAATTTGTGAGATTAAGGACGTTTCATCTATCGGCAATCTTACAAAGTAAACGTTTAAAGACCATCATTTGGAAACAGCAACGCACTGAGTTTTTACTTAATTCATTGAATATTCCTAGGTGTTCTCAAATTCAATCAGATTGTCTATTTCTACAATTCAGTTTAAGAAAGCCAAACAATGTGACTCGCCAAACAAAAAGCTGTAGCTTAATTGTTAAATTTTGTTCTAGAAAGTTCGAATCCTAGACGATTCTCATGCTTTCCGAAAAGTAATTTAAACAAATAATTGACTGAGCTAAATGTGAAGTAAGGCTTATGCTTTAACATTCACGTCGCGATGCTAACGAAAAAGAGCAGGTTTCAAATTAATGTAATCAACATCTCTGCACATTAACCAGTTTTTACAGAAAAATTCCGCTTCAGGCAGGGGCTCGTTGAAACCAAAGTCGGACGACAACGAGCGAATGGATTGATGCAGTCAACATCGTAGTATCCAACACTAAAGGGTACCAGCTATAGATTTTTCTGGAACGATCCGCAATGAATTGCGCTTACACAGGAATTTGATTAGACTCGCTGTACTTGTTTTTGTTCGCAGTGTGCAAATCACCGCTTGTTTTTCTCGACAGAGTTGACCTTATCATATTTCTATAATTACGTTATAAAAAAAAAACAAACAAACAAACAAGAAAATTTTGGCGATGAGGAAATGATCAGACCTATTTTTGGTTCAGAAAAAAAAAAAAAAAAAAGAGAGAGAGAAACAGATTATGCAATCAAAACTGGTTATATGCCCCCAAGCGAAATGTTATCCTTATTTTTGTTTCCTAGGACACCTTGCTGCGGTATTTGATAATTAAAATTCCCATATCAACAAACGATCTCGTAGGCTTAAATGTATTCCTGTTGATAAGAAGACAGACCATAACACGAATGACGCGCGACTAGCGCGCGCGCGCTTTGCTGGAGACTACTCAAATTTGAAAACACATCATGCACATTTGTTACGCGTACGATTTCAGCGTGGGCGACGTTTTCAGTGTTGAGGTCGAGTCGCTTTTTAAAGGCTAATTCATTCGGGATTAAGGAGTTAACTGCGTTTTTGCCTCGGGATGTTTTTTTTTTGCTTGTTTTTCAAAGATTTTATGTAACCGCTTTCGAACACCTGTATTATTTTGTAGACTGCATTTCTCTGAATGCTCACAGTCCTGCAGGCGCCCTCACATGTATTATAATATACATGGAAAAAATTACGCACGTCTAGTGCAATTTTGTGTAAATAACCGCTTGTAATTTTTTCAAAGACTAAAAATTGCACTTGCCCTACGAGCTCGTGCTATTTTGTTGTCTTTGAAAATTTTACTAATTTACTAAAATTGCCCTCGAAATCGAGTTGTCACCTTTCCTAATTTTCGAGGAGCGTGTACACTTTTGATGACGTCATATGAACAAAAGGCCATCACCATAGCAGCGTAAAATTCTAACCAATCGTCATCAAGGTCAGTTTGAAGCTGATGACCTAAGAAATTTATATAGCTAGAAACTTCCTTGAATCCTCAACCTGCAAAAATTTTAGCAAAGAGTAAGGACCTTTCTTGTTCGCTTCGCAAACAGCTGGGAAAAGAAACAAAGCCGAAGGTTGGTAGAATGTGGTACATTAGCTCGTTTGAAATGGGGTAAACTTTCTTTCCTGAAATAATTTTCAAACTTGCGTGATAGTTGCGCTGAACAAAACTGTGAAACGACAATATTTTCATTGATAAGTTATAAACATTAATTTATTCCAAGGATTAACTTAAACAGCACCTACTAGCAAACGAAAAATACGACTACTTTCCCAATGCCAAAAAAATCGATCTTAAGTATGTCTGCAGAACAATCTGGGAGACTTTGCAGTTTTTCTTCCTCTAACAGACTTAAATATACTTTTAATTGATTGCATTCGGTATTTACTGCCTTGAAGAGCAGCACGAATGAAATTTCCTTTACTAGGCATTTCCTGTTTAGTCTGAATCGGTTTTCACAATCCCACACTGAGATACAAAAATTCCAATTACCTAAGAAAAAGTGGTTTTTCGATGTCGCAAAAGGTCTGCGTGTTCCGTGATCAAAAAGCCCACATGTGGTAATCATGTGATCATGTGACTTTGTATTCTTTCGCCTGCATGTCTAAAGAACAGAGGTAATCTGCCGACGTCCGAGTTTCATTTGGCACGATTACCACTTTGCTTCAATTCGTTGCATTTTGTCTAATGGCCATCAAGATGTGTATACAGCCATTTGATTTGAAGAAGAAAAAAACTTGGAGACAAATTAAAGAACGATTTTATTGTCAACCTTGGCACTTAAAATACCCTCTACTCTGATATTTTTAGTAAACTTTCTTCTGCTTTGGAAATGAATGTTGATTAGGTAATAGTTCAATGCAGCGGGAGCAAACACGAAAGACGAAAAAACCAAAGGAAAAAAAACCAAAGATGGAGAAACTCATACAGATTGAAAATATTCAAATCGACAGATACATTCGGTCAAAAGGGCGTGATTAAAAAATTAAAAACCTGTCAATATTCTCATGTTCTTCATCCTTTTTTTTTTCAATATCTTTTGTCATCATGCTATTCTTTCAAAATTTGGATCATACCCAAGGTTTCGAATTTCTCGTCACCAAAGCGCATGCTTATCATCACTCCTTCCGCTGTCCACTAGTTTAGGCAGAATTCTAAGAAGCCATTATAATATGCAGATCTAGTGCTTCCAACTTTCCTGTTACAATTAAAACCAAGGGGATAAAACTTAGTACTTGACCGTACTCACTGATCACCGAAAATAGTTTCGTAGTTACCCAAGGTCACACTTATTATTTGTTTTTTTTTTTGTTATTTTTTTCTGTTTTTATTCCCTATCTGGTTTGCTAAATCCCCCATACCCCTCGTGAAAATAATAGTGAGAAGCTATAACTTGATCGTTATGGATCATCAAAGTCTAAAATCTCACGCTTTTCAATCAGGCGTGAACTGATTTCGTAACATCTACGTATTTTCTCGATTTTTCGGTCAATGAAACCTTGGTTACAAGAGAGGCAGCTGAGCAAAAGTGTGAAAGTATTTTTGTCAGGCGTTCGTCTTGCAAAACAGGTCAGTATTTTTGTATGAAAAAAATGTTTCATTCAGTGAATCCTTCATCCTTTTGAGCTAAGACATATTTTCTCCGAAAACCGGAAACCTAAGTAACAGGGGCAAAAGGTCGGATCTATTTTCGACCCGTGATACTCAGATCTCGTTATGTTAAGATATTTGATAGCCTTTCGGTTCAGCTGTGGTTATTGTGACAAAATTCACGAGTAAAACCTACAGGGCGATATTTTTTCAAAACAAGCGCACAGGAAGGACTAGTCTTTCGCAAAGCCGAACGCTTTTGGAATGCGCTGCCTTCAAATCTTTTCAGCTTGACTTGATTCGAAACTGAAAGCGGCATCGAAAGGTATTTAATTATTTTCTTTATTATTATATATATAGAGAGGGATTTTTCCATTGAACTGTAGACGGGTTTAGTTTAAGTGAACGTATTTACTATCACGTGCTTTTAGACTGATCTGAAAACCGAATGTGACCTAAGTGATTTAGAAAGCTTAAAGAAGGAGGTAGCTTCACGCAGTTGCCACGAATGCCCTGAAACTTTCAATTCTTTCGTGAATGTTCTGCTTACAACAAATAAAGACGTGATGTACTATTTTCACCACGATCGATTTCATGACATGCTTACAGATGCAAAAACGCAATTCGTAGAGGAAAAAGTGTTCTTGACGTCGACGTATTTCATACATAAAAAAAGGTTTCTGAACGTGTACCGAATGCTTTTTAATAAAAAGACGCCAATTTTTGGTTTTTCGAAAGTTTTCCCTCTTTTGGCGTCTTTTTCATTCATTTAGTTATTCATTCACTGGGTTGCTTCCTAAGAATGTCACATGCTTGGTGCCTTGATTCCTGTGAATATTGACAGCGGACACTAACAGTCTTTGGAGACGGACAATGCAAGCAGCTACAAAACGTTTCAAACTTTTTTACCTCAGTGTATCATGAAAAGTTTTACAAGTATGTTAAAAAGAGCAAATATTTTTTCCTTTTTCTTTTCGATTTTCCTACGTCATAAAAACATCTAAAAATAGCTGAACAAAGCAATTTCCCACTCTGTAATCCAAGATGACTTTTCCCCCATTGCGTCGTCAGGAAAAAGATTGTAATTTGTCATTTAACATTGATGTTTTTTCACCTGCCAAGTGAAGTATTTTTAAACTTAGAATTACAGCAAGCTAACACGAATTAAAGATGTTTTGTCAAGACTTAGACTCTTACATAATGGTAAATACTGGAGAAAAACGTGAGTTTCAACGAGACAGGATAAAATTGTCGAACTTTGTCTCATGGCTTATGAAGCGTTAACCTTTTGAATACAGGTTTGACTGTCCAAGCACTCAAGTGTCAAAATCAAGTTGAACTTTCGACTCCAACTGTGTAATATCATGATAAATAGAGAGTTTTTGCGCCTTCACTAGGCAGTTTAAAAAGGGTTTTTCCGCAATCACAGAACAGCTCCTTGTTGGAAAAAAAGTCGCTTTCATTTCGCTAACAGCATTTTACTTTCAGGTAAGGCGCAAATAACAAAAGTTATCTTTTGGCTTCACATAATTTTCAAGTGTTAACTGAATTAGCTGATTAATTTTAGCAAAATATCAAGATGTTTCTTTCAGTGATCTCAAGAATGTTCTTAGTCCGGCCAAAGGAATTTTCGTGTTCGTAATCAAACGATACTGCACTGAGGACAGACCTGATCAGTAAAAAAATTAACCTCTCGATCATCTACGTCAAAAAGATTCTTATCCGAAATAGGCGTGCGTGTCATCTCGTTTTGTTGAACACACCGAAAAAGTGTCATGTCTTTCAGTTTCAATCAGCTATGAAGCAATATATCAGGAGTCACTTTTTGCACGACGCAAAATCTGGGGGAGGCACTGAACAGAAAGTTAGTTTTTTTCTTCATTTTATCCTGGAGTTCGTTTTTCAATAACTGTCTTCGTATGTGAACCACTCATCGACATTGTTTTAACTCGATTTAAGGCTTCTGGTCCGTAAAGACAGTGCCCCCTTAAAGACGCTAAAACAGTGAAACTGCACATAACCATTTAACCCCTTAAAGTGATCAGCATTTCATTTCTCTTTTAGCTATCAATACTGAATCAAACATTAAGTTTTTATCGCTAACAATAGAGGCTCTTGATTGTTCGTTAAATTTTCTGTCAGCACAACCGTACACCACCCCCCACCATCACCGCTGAGTAATACCACAACTCAGTTGAAGACCAGCAAGTCATACTTCTGTTAAGAAAGCGCAAAAAATTTATTAAGAAACAACATCTATGACTAGGATAAATTTAAAAGATGTACAAACCATGAGGCAATATTTAGCTTTCATCGAAATGTCTGCAGATTTATAAAAGCGAGATCGGTGGCTTTATGAATATTTTCGCCTACCAAGCTACCAAAGACTGAAACATCCTTTATATTGACTTGAAAGGAACAAGATTTTTGTCTGTTTTCAAAGGAAAGCTGAAAACTTTTAAGGATATTTTAATTAAATTAAGTAAATTGTACTTTTATATGCTATTCGTTTTAATCCATATCGTAAGATTTTGACGCTTCTTGGATATTAGGAAAATATTTTCATTTTATTGTTATGTATTTCATTAAATCACCAACTAAGTGTTCGATCCCATGAAAAACTTCCTCATCGGAGTTCCTTTATTAAATATTATTATCAATTACTATTTTTCCCAGGTTTTCCAATCAGGTATGTAAAAGAGTCTTTTACCTTTTTATTCCTGAGTCATGTAAGAAAAAGTAATGATACAGAGCGGAAGTCAACTGATATTTTCTTAATTCACGTTGTTTACCCCTTCCTGGCAATCATTCATCTATCGCGGGGATTCTTTTTTTTCTTTTTTTTTTTCATCGCATGATCGCCTACATGTTACATCACGCGGTTAAATCTTTCATACTGTAAATTACACCTTATAAGTTATGTAACGATACAATTGTTTTAAAGTGAGACAAAAGAAATTATGTAACCACCGGCCTACTTGAAAAAAAGGGCGCTGCCCTTGTTATAAAAAACCGTTCCTTGGTTTGGTACCAATGAAGACTAAAGAAAGATCAGTTTGAATAGAGAGTGTCGTCTACGCCGAAATTGTGTTTACCTCGTTGGTCTGATTTTCCTATTCAGTTAAGCTTTAATTCACAGAAAAACCGGAAAGAGAGCGAGAGAGATCGCTTTTTTAAATCAGCGAGAAAATTTGGACCGGATGGCAGTTGAAAGCTGGCCAAAACTTACCCAGTAAGCGGAAAAAAGTAGGGTTTCTCTCACTGATAATTGACGTAGTTGGAAAAATTGTGAAAGAAGTGACAGTTCTTCAAAGATTTCCGCTGCCAGCCAGTCTTGTTTTCATGCCCCCGATAGACATGCGCAGAGAAAACGTCATGTAGACCGGCCTGTTTGTAGAATCGTTCCCAGTCCTAGTTAGTTTTTGTTCAATGAGCCGATAGAATACTAACGTCGTGATAAGGGTGTTTCCTGGGAAGGGTCGAAGAGAATCGATTTCCAATTTTTGACGCAACGCGTTCTCACTGAATCTTTCTCAAAATCAGCGGGGAATGAATTCGCCCTAAGCCTTGTTCCCACATACCTTACGCACGTTTTCCTAGCGAGCACTTAGTGCGTGGATCTGCCGAGCTTCGACACCTTGCAAGGTTGAATTTTTGAATTTTGTTCGAGAAATAGGGTTTCTGAGAAAATTAATCAAGTGATTCAGTTACGTGTTTATGTTTTATCGCAAGCATAGGACAAACATAAAAAATCCGATCTCTTATCGAGGATAGTAAACTCAGACACTCGGATTTTGCGCTCTGATGTATTTCTGTCGGTACTGAGCTACAGGGAACTCATCGGGCATATGCCTTGTGTAGTCTCTTACTTTCTCGAGAAATAGTTTTCGCGATTTTCGCAAAAATTAACCACGCAAAATATTTAATACCTTGCTAGATATAATTCTTTGATCAACGTCAGCGTCATTACACATAATTATTTTGTTACAAAGAGACATGTCCACTGTTTTCAGTTTCTTTTTGTTATAATATGGTTTTTAGGGTAGTGTCATCGGAAACTACTCTAATGAAAATTTAAAGCCAGTTGTGCCAGTTCTAAGACTAACAGTTTATGATGCAGATCATTATTTCTGAAATAATTTTTCTGCGAAGTTTAGTTCCTTTTAATAACAACTGCCTCGCCAATGGTAGATGAAGTGTAGGTATGTACGAAACAGTACTCACAACATATCGTCATCGATCAGACACTCGATTTCCGCGATTTTCCTTTTATCGTGGCCGGTCACAACAACATCTAATGGATGTCGAAAATTTTTCAGAAGATCAGAGTATAATTTATGATCTAGCATTTCAGCGTTCGGGTCAGCGATAAACTTCGATATTCGGCTCTGTTACGTAACAGGCAAAGTATCGGGCGGGGATAGAAAATTTTTCATAACTGTATAAGCTCTGCTTGATCCGTAAAATTTACCATCATATCTCTGGGAAGACCTGATTGCTATTATGAGATTATTCTCGGTTGAATCATGCCGCTTAAGATTCGATCTAAAAAGGAATTTCACGTCGCGCAGAGTTGGAAATTAAATTTATTCTCAACATTATGCAAATCAAACATGGAAATCAATTATTTACTAAAATTTCATCGGGTTGATTAACCTAAAAGGAATCGATAGCTAAATGATCTTGTCACTAAAAAGTCATTCAGTGTGAACAACCCCAGGGGGTTTTGATAAAGGCCGCTTACCGCCATCTATAAAACCTCCCAACAGCCGTCTTTGTAGAAGGCGAGCAGGCTCTCATCTTTCCCTAGCACAGTATCATCGGCAGCCGATTAAAAGAAAAGTTACCGACACATCTATAACCTCATAATTTTTCAGTCAGGCACTGAAACAACGCAGACAAAAAAATTAAAGTTAAAGATTTTGTTTTCACGCGGCGATTGTTCCTAATAATTATTGCAAATTGACAGATAGACTTAATTTGACGAGATTTTGACGCGTACCTTCGATATGTCACATCTCATGCACTTAACCACGTGTGCATGGATGCTGAAACACGTGGCAGCAACCTGGCACCCAAAATTTTTAAAGGTTAAAAATGAAATTTAATTTAGAGAAGAAGACATTCATAATTTGGCCAATAGGTTAGTGCAAAACCGCGACTTTTTGTAGGCCAACTAAACCTTTGTGGAAAAACAATTATTATAAAAGCAAATAAACAAAATTTTACCATAAAAAAACACTTATTAATCAAGACGAGACGGATAAATTACGCGAATTAATCGATTTTTCAGACAATTATAACAATCGACGCATTATCAAACTTCTACCATGGTTTTTATTTTCATCATTCACCTCCAAATTATAATCCAGAATCTGTCATTTACTAGAATTTTCAAACAAATTTAAGTATTTAGTCTTCGAAGGCAAAAAATTTGTCGCCTTGTCACAGTTGTGCTCAGACTCTTTGCTCAAAAATTTCTCGCCCGCTATATGACGCCCACTCATCGCGCATGTCAGACGAGCATAAACACGCATTTTGAGTGGCTTTGTAAGTATTTACCTGGCATGTTTACAGTGTATTTAGATATACAGAAGCCATATTGTATAAAATATATATACACATACATATATATCGTATTGCTATCATGGCCCACTATCATCACAGTGACACGATGGTGATATTCTTTTGCAACCAGATAATTTTTTTTTTCGTCTAATTTCTTTTATCCCAAGAAAACACGAAATTACGAAGAACAAATTTCTATTTTGTGTGGGTGTTTACAAGAAAAAATATCGAATGGATTTTCAATACTTTGACCGAGTCCTAGTCACGGGTCAAAGTGTGTGTGAAAAAAAAATCTTGAAACATATGCGGCCAAAGACTTTCCCGTGATATTAGATTTTTCGTGTTAAATAACATCACGAGATAAGTTTTTTATTAAAAATTGTGATCAGAAAAAAAATTTGACGGCCTCGGTTAGCTAAGCTTTATCCCACTGTTACGTAATAACCAAAATATTGATGGAACAAATCCTGTTTTAAAGCGAGATATTATCTCAAGAAATCTTTAAAGTGATGACTTGAAAATTTGGGAGATGAAAAACGCTGTTGTAACATTTCATAATCAGCGAAAATCACACCAAAATAGAGGGAAAACTTCCCCCCCTACAGCGAAGGAAGTTTCAAGTCAGGTCCTATCCTGGGTCTACTCTGTAAACTAGTTTTATCGCCTTTCGCGAATTAGTCGAAAATGCGAAAACAAAGATTGCCTTGTCTAAGGGCAGCCAAAACATTATTATCAAATCCCTCACAGTGCAATGAAAGCAAATGCTCAGAAAAAGTCGCAAAAATAACGTCAAGTACATGTGACGGAGGGCGGCTTCAAGTAACCTTGGCCTTTTCAGATTTTTTAGGACTTCCTTCGTTTCAAGGCATTCACACATCCGAAAATTGTGCGCTCATGAGGCTGCTAACACCCGCTTGTTCCGCTGGCAAGAAACCAATCGTGTAAACTGTACAGGCGGGATGGTTTTTTGCCTTTTAAACAATGATTCATTCATTGCTCAACATACAAAGAACGATTGTGCTGTGTCACTGTTGTTTTCGGTGTTTAAACGCCATTGTGTGAAAATTCTTGGCGAAACGAGAACAATAGGCTACCATGGTTACTAAGTACCAAAATATTGCCATTCATCAGCTGATTTTATTTATTTCGTTCTGCTTTTGTCAAAAAAATATTTACAGCCTGCTCGAAGATTGAGTTTTTTCGTTAAAACAGTTACTCTAACGATCAAAGTCGGCGTCGCAAATTACAAAGCTAGCGGTTCTATATGATTCTCTCATGTATGTATCAGCAGTACATCTAACATAGTGAATCTGCATACAATATGTACAATTATTTTGGCGTAGAAATACAACTTTCAAAAGTAATTGATCGATAAAATTTTTCCGGTGTTTACGGAAGTTTATTTACTCCAGGCCGTGGTCTCGTATCATCATTCAAACGATGTCCATTGCGACAGTTCGCTTGAAGGCTATGCCCGTTTGATAGCATCTCTGAAGAGTTCATTCTGTCTCCAATTCTTGCCAAGATCCTTCCAATCACTTTGCACAACTCTTTATCCTCCGAGCTCAACTCACATGAAGCACAAACTTCGTTGTCTTGAGACTTTGTGCGAACTAATCCAGGTTTGCTTCGATCCATGAGCAACGCTAATAGAAGCCCCTAGAACGATCTGAGAACAGATGGCATAAATATTGTCAGACAGGTCGAGTTCGAAATTATTTTAGTCGAGAGGTGAATGATCATTAGCCTGACTGTGTTCTTTTGTGGGGTGTTAGCAAATGAAATTGAAATTAACGGCTTCTAGGTCCATCGCACCCCAGCATATCACAGCGACTGCTCTTGTTTGTATATATACATTTTGGCTGTAAAGAAAGACCCGCTAGACTCATTTCCTATTCGGGATATCAAAATAAAAAACTTCGAAAGCAGATGGCTTGTTTATGGATATCGATATCTTGGATGAGACCTGGAAAAATAGGGTCGAAATTCTGTATTTTGATTGAGTAAATTTTTCTGATGCAACTTACCAAAACGATAGACAATGATCCTTGAATGCTCGCTTCGCGAGCCAACAACTTGTTGCTTGAAGTTTCAACCTCGAATCCAATTTGCTCGGCAGAGAAAAACGGTCAGAATTAAGGTCACTCTCGCTAATAATTACTTTCAGAATTGTATTAAAACCTTTCCCAAGTATGGGTAGAATTCATGGCAAGATCGATCGCTTGGACGACCGATCTTCTCTCAACGAATTTCTTGGCCGCTTGCACTGTACTGCTAAAAAAAGTTCCCGCGAAAAAAAATATTTAACTGCGTATAAATATATTCACCAATTTTTTGATGTCTTGCCAAAATAATATACGTTGCAATATTTTTGTGATTTTTGATTGGTTGGCATCAGGAAGTTGTCAGTTGTTTAATTGTTTTAAGAACAATAGCTCACGCGCGTGTTGGGCCTTTTGTTTTCCAACCAATAACAGTTGTTCTTTTAATGTGTAATCCGATGTCCACGTGCAAGAAATTGCGGTTCCAGTTTCAAAACAAGAGCACACCGAAACCACGTTTCCTTCAAGCTTCAACAAAGACTATTGTCATTAATAATTCATAAATGGAGCCCTCTCACCTCTTAACTACATTTGCATAACGTTGCGCCAATGTGATTAATTTGACCGAGTTTTCTTGATTTCGATCGACGTTTTTCACTTTTAAGACGTGTTTTATTATGAATGATAATGTTTTCTCTACTGCGCGACATTGGACGAAGAGCCATTTTTTTTCACTACGAAAGTGAAAATGATCGTCAGATCCCTTAGTGTGCATGTTTATTTTTGATGATGTAAGCAGTTTTTTCTGTTCCCGTTTCGCTTCGCCGGATCTTTGTAAATGTCTTTCAGCAATCGGCAATCCTAATCACTTTTTCGTTGATCATGTCTGTGAAATTCACGCTATCAAAGAAAACATTTATTTTTACTTTTTGGGTATTGGCAATCATTGCGTAGGGAACAATAAATATATTTCCCAGCTATTGTCATTTCTACTGTTGTATATCCGTGAATGACCTCATTGGGTGATGAAAATGGTCGGAAGATGACTCGGATAAGCAATCGACAGGTCGTTGAAAATAGCCAATCAGAAATCACTAGATCCTCAAATCGACCAATCAAATGGCGCGCGGTACATCAGAGAAGATTCCTCTTTTGCTACTCTTCTTTGCCACTGCAGGGCTCGTTTGATGGTGATAGTTTTTTTAGTGCTTCTGCGCCAAGGCTTGCTTCTCCTTTCTTACCCTTCTCTGCTTTTTCTTTACCAATTGCTGTTCCAAGTAAAATACGATGTGTTTTTACATTGGCTGACTTCTGTGAGAGGTAGTTTTCTTTCTTTTGTACGGGAGCAGTTGGTTGTGATTCACTACATGGACGTAGTGCGTCAGCGCTGAAATACGCGACCACTTACGGAGGTTAGTCTAATGTTTCTTTTTCTTGTTTTAGTGTGAAGATTACATCTACCTCGATTGGCACTACTTTGAAGAACGAAAAAACCTGCTGGGCTAAAGCAACACTTTGCGTGCGACTACTTTCACTTTTCTTAACTACGATATTTCAAGATGGCCGGAGCGACAGCTGCGCTGAACAACGAGGACCATTCTCTTACGCCCAATACTTCTGAAATGTCAAGTTGTGACAAAAATATCATCGAGATAGCTCGTTCACTGACTCTGGACTATATTTCCTACCGGTTAAGGAGCAAACTTGAACAGAGCAAACTCCAAGGGTTACCTCGACATTTCCTTATTCCTCCTCAATCGCCCACCAACGTATTAACGAGTACTCTACGAAAACTGGCAACCGATACGGAGGCAAAGTACCCTGATTTATTCGAATCAGTTTGTAAAAAGTTAGATATAACACCAGTCTCGGCATATCGTACGTTCGTCTGTGTAGCACAAGAGATTTTCCAAGAAGAAACGAATTGGGGCCGAATTGTGGCTTTGTATGTGTTCAGTGGAGTCGTGGCTCACCATTTCGTGGAAACGCAACGACCAGAAATGGTTCAGAAGATCGTGGAATGGACTGTGTCCTTTATTGCCCGTAACTTATTGACATGGATTAGAGAAAACGGAGGCTGGGTAAGTCGTAACTCTGAATTTTTCAAATTTATTCTCCTTTTTTTATTTATTTTATATTATTTTTACTATTTTTTGATATTTTTCTCTTTATCTCGCCTACCAGCTGCATCCTTGTAGTAATTTGCTGAATGCAAATTTCAGTCTATATTTACATTGATTATGAGTGAGACATTCATTTATTCTGTCAATGTCTCGTTTACTCTCGTGTCTCGAATTGCTGACATATAGTATTTTAATGCAAATTCTACATGAAATTTTCTGCCTTGACAAAATTTATAGGACCTTACTAAAGTAAACAAGCGAAATTAAAATTTCCCTTCAACAGCGGGATACTATTTCACCTCAGTATGTTTTCTTCAACTTTCTTGACATAAACAATGTTTCTGTTTTCGTGGGCAGGTTGGGATCTTGATTTGATGGGATTATTTGAAATAAAATTAATTTGTAAGTCTAATGTAAGACAAATTTTCGGTTGAAGTATTTAAAAAAATTCCGTTTGTCAACCGTGGCATCACTATATTGCCCTATGGTTTTAATCTTTGATCACTCTCCAAAATTCAAGTAAAGATATTTGAAATTCTTAATTTGCTATTATGTAATAAAGCTTTTAAAACTTATAGCGTGAACAAAACAAAATTGAACCATAAATATATATCAAGTGACAAAATTTACTTTGTCTTCCCTTAGAGATAGTTGTTCTTTTACTTTTTAGAAGGTTTATTTTTAGTTAAGAACGGTAAAAATTGTTATTTTTTAGCCTTGCCTCAATTCACCATTTTTTTAATTATGAAGATATCACTGGCATTAAGTTCAGTATTTTGATATAGGCCAATAGACTAGTTTTTTTTTTTCTTGTTGTTTTTTTTTTTCTTGTTTTTTTTTAGCTCACAATTCTAGTTCATTGTTGTGCTTAGTTGATCTAAGTATTGCATAATATCTAATCTAGATTCATTGCCTTATTATCTTGCTGGAACAAAATTTGTTAATTTATATGTTTCATGATTTTATTTATCACTTTATTTTGCAAGTCTTGGGAGGTTGTGATATCGTGCCAATATCTTGTGTTTCCTTTGGATGAAAGCTCTCTCGTTTATTTTTGTTCAATTTTTTCCTTTATCCTCAACTAATAGTTATCAGCTTTAACTCAGCTGGTCATAGATGATCAGAATGACTAGCAAAAGTCATCTTTTAACTAAAGTTTTTTTTCTATTAGCTCTTTGTAGTACATGCTGTTGGACAGACTTGTTGACATCAGCACTAGACATGATGTCTTAAAAATAGCTTTTTGAAATTTTTTCCAAGGTGTTTACAATATATCCAGATACTATGCTTTTTTAATTTCTATTTTGAAAATCAATTTTTTTTATTGGATCACACTCAATTATTAGTACAGGTATATTTTGTTTCTTTCACCTTTACTTTTCCCAATGTTGTTATAAGTGTCCTTGGGAAGGAGCTATATTCTTTTTTTATATGTTTTCCCAATGATAGAGTTGTCACCTTCCTTTGATGGTCCATAATTGATCTTGCAGTATGGTCACCTTAACAAACTTTGCAGCTGGTAACATTGACTGACACAAAATTGCAGTTATTCCAATTTGGGATCTCTGGGAGAGAGTTCCTTTTACTTGGTTTGGTTGTTACTCCAGAACTTAATAGATTTCTCAAAAACTGCTGGCTTTATTACTGTGCACGGGTCATTAAGGAGTGATTGTGGATATTATAACTAGTGTTCGTGTGTTACCTATTTGACAAGAAAGGGAATGTATATTTTCATCAAACAGTGTTGCTCACTTGTACATGCAAGTTGTCTCTTTTATTGATGATGCATGTTTGGACTTTGAATACTTTTTAGTGTATTTGTAGATCTGGCTTGAATATATTTGACTTCAGAAATAATGTATTAATTTAAGATATCTTATTTTTTGCAGGATGGATTCGTTGCTCACTTCTCTGATTCTTCGCAGTCACAAACCATGTGGAAGAGCTTATTCACTGTGGGAAGTATCTGTGCTGCTGGGTTAACTCTGTTAGCTTTAAACAAGTAAAACAATTTCCCCTTTTTTTTTTTGTGCACTTGCTGTGACACATTCTTTGTATCTGCATTGGGACAAACTTGAAGGACTTGGTTATTAAATCTTTATCCTTTATCACAAATTGATGAGAATACAATTAAAACAGAAGGTTGATCTCTACTTTTGGTATTTTTGGTTGCTGTGGCTTAGAGTCCAACCACTTTTACTGACTAAAAAAATCCACTGGGGATATTTTTGTTAATTGTTCATAAAATCAAATTATCATTGATACACGTGTATAGTTACATGTAAATATGTTGTCTTTAATTTGGTAGTTGATAGAAATTAAACCCCCTTTAGTACAGATTTTTTGATCAGTCACAATGTAGATACAAGACATGCATGTCTCTCGAGAAACATGTGCAGCTGACTTCCTGCGGGGTTGAAAGAAGTAGTGATGCTGAAGAAGCAATTATTGCTCAAGTTGCTAACGAGTTATCAGCATCAAGCTCATTAGTCTAAGTTAAGCTTTTGAGCAATGATTAGAAACATTGGAAGTAGCTTTTCATGTTGAAAACTTAGTTTGCAATATTTGCCGAAAAAATCCCTAGAGGATGTTTCTTTATTGTTTTGCTAACCTTGCTCTCCAACATGAAAGTTCTCAGAGAAGAGAGCGCAGCCTCAAAAATGTCCTTGTACAAGAACATTTGACCATGTCTACGATGAGCCAGCCCTACCAGGATGCTTTGTATTGTACTTAGAAAGGCAGAACAAGAGGAGATCATGATATGTTTAAGTATGTGTCGAAAAGGATGAAATGTTATTCCAGACCTTTGTGGAAAATCACAATACATTTGCTCCAGTGCTTCTTTATCTACGTATATACCTCCTTCCAAAATGTTACATGTTTTGTCCTTGGACTTGTGTTTCAAGTTATCAAGTTATACTATGCACTAAAAGCTGCCAGCATCAACCAGGGACATTTGCTATATGCAAGCTGAGAACAACAATATTGGCCAAATTTATGGCACAGAGTGCTGCTGTAGTTTCTTGTAGCTAATCATGATGTTCTGTCACTGATACTGATGGAACTTTTGCTGGATTCTATTGTGTGTCCATCCAAGCCTGAAACAACCAAAAAGTTGTTGAAGAAACTGAGCTGTGTTTGATCATTTATGCCTAGGTATTTTTTGCTCCAGACATTTATGCATTGTAGTAGAGACTTGAAGAAATGTACTGAAATGAAATGGGCTAAAATTTGTATAGGATACTTATGATCTCATTTACATAGTAATGTTTAAACCTTGCTGCTAAGGTTGTGTCAGGTTATTGAGGCTGTAGAAGTAATAATATCAATCAACTTAAGTGCATCTTTCAATAATGTGAATTGTGGAGTTCAACAGATGTGCTGAATTCATGTCACTATCATTTTGCTGACTGATCAGGTAATGCAAACATAGCATGGGCTCAGGGCAGAAAGTTCTATTTATTGAAAGGTGCATTAAGTCCAAAAAGGCCAGGTTGGTAAAGCTGTTAGTGGTAAGGCTTGTTAGGCCCTTTGTAGGAGATCACAGGTTTCCTAGTCAATTATGAAAGCCTTTTTTTCATTTTGTAGAACCTTTCTGCTGCTTTATTCTATGATAACATTTGTTGTCCACATTACTTTGCATTCTCGGACAGTGTGTTTGCATGAGTGGGACAGTGTGGACTTTGAAAAGAAATTGTATTGTTGAGAACAATTGAAACAACCACTTGCACAAGGGTTGTTCTTGAGTTGAAAATAAAAGAATTACCAAGCAACACTTGTTTATTGTTTTTCTGTACATTCCAGTTACCTCTGGGTTTTCCATTGAGGCTGCTTCTGACATTGGTCAGTTTGACAGTTTTACATGATGTTGAAGGTAAAATGAGTCTCAGCCCTCATTTAGGACATTGCCATTTGATGACATTTGTCAAAATGTTTTAAAAAAGACTTAAAAAATCAAATTATTTCTTTTGTGGCTTTCTTTTTGTAAGCATAACCACAAGTGCATTTTTTAGATTCCTTTCTCCCTTGTTTTATTTCTTGCTTGTTTCTTTCCAAGTTAATTCTTGAAATTACACAAGAATCCCCTCCCTCCCTTGTGTGTTCAATCCATTGACGGGAGGCTAACTCTCATTGAGTTGAACAGTTCTCTCTCAGCGTGTAGGAGGGCGAGATAAGGTCGAGGTGATGAATCTCTATCATCTATTCACACATCAGTGAAATCATAATAGACAATAGGTGATCGCAGGAGTAATGGGCGCTTAGTGATCGAGATTTTTCTCAAGTAACATCTCCATTTTAAACTTGCGAGTAATTTGAAACCCCTCCCCCATAGAGAAAGCTTGCTTTTCCTTTCCTGCTAAGCTAGTCAAATAAAGACAGTACTTTCAATTCAGGATCTTCATTGTTTAATAGGAATGAAATTGTCGGGCGCTTCACGATGTCTAACTTGGCCAACGAAGGCCAACGACTCATCTCCAGTTGATTCTTACCCGTATTTTTGAGGGAGAGAAATTAATCATTTTTATCAAGGAGATCGAGCGAACTATCCGGGACCGAAAGATACGTGACGCGATCTGTTTTTTTCCGTATATCCGGGAGATTTGCGAGTAACCCAAGAAAAGTTAGCCCCGTTCCCAATTTTCTCCCAGATACTCAATCTGAGGGAGTCTGGATACAGAACCTGAGTACTTTTTGTCAAGTACGAACCATCAATGTGTCGCTTTTAATGAAAATTTAAAATGGCGGCATAATCCCTGCTTGTGACAACGACTTTTCCTATTTGAATCGACTCATATTTTTCAACGCATTAGGTGAGAAAATGCAAAGACGGATATTGAAGAGCGAAAGCCCGATTATTGAACGTTCGTATCAACGGAAGCAGATGACAAAGCGTTCTCATGCAGCCTTCACGTGGGTGTTTGTCAACGTAATTTTGGCCGCAATTTTCTTCACTGAGTTGTAAGTTAACAGATATGTCTAATGAAACAAGGAAATATTACCCGTATCTTTAATCTTTCCATTTATTTTTATGTGGTTGGTAGTTTGCTTTAAGAGCGAAACGTTTTTATGGAGCTGTCATACAATACCATAATTATATATCCAACTGCCGCTTACAGTATGCAAGCCTTAGGCCTTCTTTGAACCTTGTAAGGGATTTTAGAAGGGTGTATAAACGGAGCGACTTATATCCGAGGGGGCTTGGAACTGGAATAGAAAAATACTTCAAAATTGGATACAACAGTGCTGATTAAGATACATTTTGCATTTGGTGGTTTTTAACCCTCTAACTCCCAAGATTTCATTAGAAATTCTCCTCACTGTCTGCCATACAATTTATGTGATGTTACTTTGGAGAATTTGATATTGGATTAGCCAATAATCCCCTAATTGATATTTTTCTTTATTCTCATTACTGTGTTATTGTTTTTCCCTTCCAAATTTTGTTTAAAAAAAACAACAATAAAAACAAATAGAGTGTTTGAATTCAGAGTTTTTTCGGAAATAAGTGTATGTTTCAGGCATACAATATTGGGAGATACTTTTAACAAATTATCTCAAATTTTCAAAAATTTCAGGGTTTTTGGATCTGTGGCAGAATATTTTGAATTTGAACATCCTCTGGTGTGGTTTGTTGGTAAGTGAAGGCTTTGACTGAATTTTCATAAATTTTGTTTAAATATCAGACTGTACATGTTTCAGAAAAGGTTAGAGAAGACTTCAGATGATTGATTAATACTTGGTTTGTTAAAAGGTAAACTAAACTTAATTTAGGTAGGGTGGCCCATTCAACCACATGGCTGTTATCCAGAGGGGCTGTGGCATTTAAACTTGGGTATCACTGATGATGACACTAAGGAAACCAGCTTGATTAATTTAACAAATGTCCACACTGTTGTCTTGTTAGCAGTATGACTAGTTGTAGTTTTTGGACACATCTAAGACCTAATTCTTGTGCAACTTAAGGTGTCCGGAAGTGTCAAATGCTAGTCCATGGAGGGACTAGCATCAAATTTATCCATACGATATCACCCCTGAATCAAACATGAAGGTCAATTGAGAATAAACGACTAAAGAAGTTCTTGATTGTTAAGCAAATTCTCCTTGTTAGCTCGTTAAGAAATGTATAGAGAACATTATGGAGAATATAAAATCATACTCATGTTAGGGTGGAAAGGGTTAACATAAATGTTCTGGATCAATATCAGTATCTGGACAACTGCCCACCTACCCCTCCCCTAACTCAACAACAGTCAATTGACAACAAGTTTAGGTTAATGTTGGGTTAGGGGAGGGGTAGGTAGGCAGTTGCTCAGATACTGATATTGATCCAATATTCCTATATATTTAGTTTGTGGCTTGGCAATCTGGTTCACCTTCTGTTTCATCGTGGATCTCTATCATTATATGAGACCTGTTCTGGGACAGAATAGTGTGGTGCTTTCATTGGATCAAAGAAAGCTTCTTGGCATTCAACCAACAGGTACAGAGTGAAAGAGATGTGTGAGAATTTGACAACTATGTTATTTGCACTGATGACTTAGAAGACTTCCAGTATTCACTATTCTATCTTCCCATCCTTGAGATATACTATTTTGACTTGTTATTAATTTTCTCTCTTAACCCTTTTACTCTCAAATAAAATTTTTTATTCTCCTTTCTGTCAGCCATGCAATTCTTATCATCTTAGTTCAGAGAATTTAGTGTTGGATCAACTAGTTATCCAAAAATTGATATTTTTCTTTATTCTCAACACTCATCCGGTTGATATTGTATTGACATTGTAAGGAGAAATTCTGTCTTGGTCACTCATGTGAGTGAAAGAGTTAATTGACTATGTTATCAGTTGTATGTGAGAGTTGCAAGTAATCCAGGTTTGGACTTGATTTGTATCACATTGCTATGTGATTGGAAAAGAAAAAGAAATAAATGATAAAAAAAAAAAAAACATAAGCCAGGCAAAGAGAAAATGCATGATCATGAAAAAATTTTTTCAGTTTGAAAATCTCAACACAACTCATATTATCAGATAGGTGATGATCTGAAATTGTTCCATATTGTACAAATGTATGTTTGGAAGTATATAATAAAACTCTTAAGTCCTTCTCTCATGTATTAGCCAGGGTTCCCTTTAACCCCTAACTGTGACTTACACTTAATTTCTCTATACAGTATCACCCCTTAGTCAAACATTAAGGTCATGAGAATAAAGGAAATGATCACCAGTTAAAGAAGTTCTTGATTGTTACACAAATTCTCCTTATCAGTACCTTAGGCTATGTAAAGAGAACAGTAGGGAGATTATGCATACTGATGTTCGGCTGTAAAGGGTTAAGAAACCACTCTCTTATAGGCCCCTCCTTCCAACCATTGAGATCCCCAAAGCCATGTTGTTCAAAGCTGGGTTAAGAAACCCAGAGTAAGTGTGAAATCTGAAATTAGATCTGAGACTTTAAAAGAAAAATAAATGTAATTCTTTTTGTTTACAAATTGGTTATTGGATGCTCTAACAAGAATTATCCTAAAAAGGCTTTTGAACAAATATATGAAGAATCCAGGATTAAAATTTAACCTTGGGTTAGTGCTGATTGGCCTTTGAACAACTAGGCCATAGCTTACAAGCCTAAAAAAAGATAAAAAAATAAGCCCCCTCCCCAATAAGCCACTCGTATAAAAAGTCCCTCATCGCTAATGAGCTCCTTCTCTTTGAGTGAAGTCCCCCCTGTTCAGCCCCCTCTTTAATAAGCCCCCTATCTGCTACAACCTTTCTTCTCTAATGAGCCCCTTGTAATAACCTGTAATAAGCCTCAGGGAAATTGATAGGGCCCCCCCATGCCCTCTCAAGGCCTATTTTAGTGTTAGCAGTACTTATTTTTTATACCCAAATCAAGCAGATGGTAAAAAAATTACCCAGATTCTTATTGAAGGTTTTCCTCAGAAACAGCATTTGTTCCAATAAAACTATATAAGATTTTGAACCAAAGGATGCATGACTGGATGATTCTATAAATTTCTTGATGTGGAAACTTTTATCCTCATGGGATTTTGATTTTTAACTGCCACTTTGGAGTTGGGTCCATTCAAAAATTTAATCAATTTTTAACTCAATAGACTCAGGATTCAAGCTGGCCCCACCTGAATCTCCTACTAGTCATGGATCTGCTGTCTCTCCTTCCATTATCCCCAACACTTCCTCCCCCACCATGATTATGACTACAACCATCACCCGGACACCAACTTGGCCTCATGGAACCCCACCTAGGGTAAGGATGCTAAAAATATTTTTCTGTGACATATATGGTTTAGGAAAGTCAAGATTTTTTTCCTGTCACTTGCTACAGGACCCAGTTGCCATCTAGTATATGTGTTGAGGTAAGATACTGGGCTACCCTCTGCATAGAGAATTGTCCAATGGAAAACATCACCCACCCTTCCATTGACCAAAGGAGGGGGGGGGCGGTCTTTTAGATATAGCAATTAGTAGAGGATGCTAATACAAGGGGATTTTTGTATAATGCTTTTCAACAAGAAGGTAGGCAGAGCCATATGGAGTCATATGATAAAACTAAATGCAGGTGTTGTTTTGTTGAATATACTGTTGAACAAGATGCAATGATCGTCTTTCAGTCTAACAGTAGCTCACCAAGATCTCCCATAATGGGTACACCATCATTTTACAATGAGACAGTGAGCAGTCCTGATACAAGGTTTGTGACTCTGTTAATGTGTAGACTATTGAATATTGCAGACTGTCAGGGACTTGCATCTGGGACTCAGTAACTTAAGACTTAAGGGGGCATCAGTGGTCACAACAAAGTGAAAATAATGATCTTATGAATTAAAAGGAAATAAATTTTTTTTTGTTCTTATTGAAGGTCAAGGCACTCATCCCCAGGCCGGTCACCATGTGAGTATCAATTCACTCTGACAAAGGGCTAATGCTTGCAACGTCAGATTTTAAATACGTCATGGTGGCCAATTCATGTTATCAACTTAGTTGATAACACCAAATTACCCTTTTATACTCTCCCACCAGTGCAGCATGACAATTTTTTTGGAAGCTTACCCCTTTATTTATGAGTATCAAGCTGGTTGTGAAAAATTTGTTGCCTGATTGTGTGTACATGTAAAGCACTTTCTGTTTGACTGTCATAAGACCCAAACCAATTGAAAGTAATCACAACAGCCAATCAGAGGGAGGGAAGGTACCTCTTAGAGCCAATGGGAACTCAAAGTAAAAACCACCAAATTGCCTAAAACACAGAAAAATGTGGGTGACCAAGTTGTAATTGATTTTAGTTTTGCATCGGATTGGTTTAGAGAGTGGTGGGAGTTTTCTAGACCAATCACAGGGCAAAGGAAATTGAAACCAATGCAATCCCAGAGTTCTTTTGACAAAACTGAAAATTGCTCTAATTTAGTTTCAGTTAATTTGAATCATGGTGTTTATTAGTTCCCTCCAGTGATCACATGACAGATTTAAACTCACTTGAACAGTATCTCAGAGAACAACAACAAGAAGAAGGAAGATTACATAGAGGTAAATGCATTCTTACTTGATAATTTTCATCATTCTCAATACCTGAGTGCTTGACTTTGTTTTAACACAATGAAGAGAATTTGCATGCTGATCTCTCTGAGATAAAAAAAAGTTGACATTTTTCTTTTGAATTTTTTCTTGTGAACTAGTTGCCTCATCAGATGCCCTTACACCAGGGCGTGGACAATCTTTCTGGTCTGGCTACCGACACGACTTTACTCCCCCACTTAGTGTATACAGGATTGCAAGAAGGTGTGTTTAGACTCTGTACTTTTCCAAGGGGTGCCATCTTGGTATCTTCACTGTGCAGTCTAGCATGGCAAACCCAAGATTTGTAGATCCAATCTTTGTGCTTTGTGTCCCTGCATGTCGCACTGTAGGTCACTGAAACTCAAGTACAAAGTTTACTGTACCCTGTTTAACATGCTTCATATTTGTATCACCTGTAGTCTCGCCACTGTTTTGTTATGACAAGGACAATGTGGACAATTTTTCATCATATCTTATGTATTTTTATCATCACAGGTCACCCGATCTCAGCTCTTCAAGGGATGATGATGATGCAGGCTATAATAGCACCAAAGCTGATGAGGTACATTGCACATGGTCTCAATTGAACCATTGAATTTATTGAATTGTCTCCTAAGAAATCAAAGCTTCCTTTGTTTTCTTGGTACTTCAAATTTGGACGATTTAATGAACAGTTTATGAATGTACCTATTTCTCAGAACAATTCTTATCACTTTTAATTCTTTCAAGAGAATAGTAATATTTCCCTACCCTCCCCTTCCCCCCATTAGAAAATTGTATCTATGACACTGCTGAATGCAAGCAACAAACAAATGCTTCAGTTTCATGTTGTTTCGTGTAACAAAAGTATGCCTTTTCTTTTCATTTTAAACTCGCATTTTCCTGATCTCAGATTTGGACCCAATATGCTGTGACAAGAACAGATCTGGATCACTGGATTGAGAACTGCAGAAAGGTAGACATTATCCCTCCAACTCCTTAGATCTGATTGTTAATTCTCCCCTCTTGCAACTGCACATTACCTTGTTAATTAGTTATGAGAATTTAGTCTTAGATCAAGATAACATCTTCTGCCTTATTATTTTGTATATTCTTATTACCTGTTTGTTGGATAATATATGAACATTTTTGGGAGAAGTTACATGTTAATGACTTCTGGGAGTTTGAGGGTTAACAATAAAGCCTGATGCCAGGAGTCCGTATTCGCAAAGAAATGCATCTACTCAGTTTTACTCATTACATTTTATATTTTGTTTTTGCATGGACATTTTGTGAATTATTTTCGCGTTCATTTTTTTGTCCAATGTTATTTACATTCTCCTGGATTTTCTTTGCATACTTTTTCTCTGGTTGGGATCTTTTTCTAAGTTTCACCGCTGAATTTTTCGTTTACTTTTAAGTTGATATATAGTCAACATCATTTACGGTTGAATTTCCGCCGTTTTCCGTCCATCAGGTCATACAACGGTTATAGTTGTCTTTGCCTTCTCATTTCTGTTTCTTCTGTTATGTTATCATAAATTTCTGAGTTTTTAACCATGTGAGATCTGGACGCGAACATCGCGCGAGCTTGAAAAATGTTAACAAGCAAAACAAACAGGGCGGCTCGATACGGTCGCACGATTGTTCTCTAAAAAGGTGTATTAAAACAGAATAAAACGGTACAGTTTTTATATAATGGACTCAAGGGTTTCCAGCAACTATGCCCATAATATTCGTAGTCCTTTTATGCCTGAAAAAGAGGTCGACAGAAAATAAAACACTGGGGGGAAGATTATGGTTCATGCATCACTTGAAACAAAGTGGCGCGTTCAGACAATTAACTGTTTTTTCGCCAAGCCCAAACCGTTGCTTTCTATTTATCAATAGTTGTTTTCAATGTTCCTTTCTTTATCTGCTGTTTCCAAAAGAAATTTACTTTGTTCTTCACAGTGGCTTTGTCAAACGATACTGTGTCGGCTTGTGGAGCAGATTGAAGCCGTTAATGAGACTCTCTGTAGAATTGGCTGCTCAGAACTTCAAGTTGGAAGTGAGTAATCCACCATTGTGCTTCAGCATTCCTCTCTCTGAGGTCCTTCCGTGTTTAAGGGGGCACTCTACAGCTTCATGTAAAAAACTAAACAAATACATCGATCTTCAGGACTACATGTAAATTTATAAACCGGACATGATAAATTAGGGAGCGTTATCCGCACCTACCCCTCCCCTAGCTCGACAACAGTCAACTGATCACAATTTAGGGTTAATATTGGATTAGGGGAGGGGTAGGCGCGTAGTTACTCAGGTACTGACCTCGATCCGATCTTCTAAGCTCTAGAAATTTTGCAGTAACAAACAGTAACACTTGAATTTTTACTTTCTTGAATTTTCCTCAGCAATCAGTCTCAGCGCAGCCAGACAAGTAGCTGTTACTAAAGCCGACCAGGCTCCGACGTTACGGGCCATCATTCCATATTTAGAAGCTTCGAATAATCAGGAATACCTCGTGAAACGCCTGTCAGGTTTGTTTTAGCGGCTCCTTATACAATCTAGCTATTTTTGATTGATTGCCGCAAAACCATTCGCAAATATCGACAATGACCAATCAGAACAATGGAGAATAACTCAACGAGCCAATGAAAATTCAAGGAAAAAAGCCGCGGGAAAACGAGTGCATTGCGCTTTATGATGTCCATATTTGGATGCCAGCATAAATATCCTGTGCAGTTTAATGTTTAAAGGTCTTTTTTGTCAGCTATTTTGGTGAAAGGGTCTGTAGTTATCATGCTTGTTGTTGTATTTTTTAGAATTAGCACAAGGTGGTTGTATGGGTCTATATCGATGGAATTGCGGCGGGCAGTACAGAGGCAAATCGTGGGAACAAGACTTATTAGCCGATTCGCAGGTTTGTAAAGTAGAAAAATTCCCATCTGTGGAAACAGCGGAGAAAGGTCACACATGTATATGTGGACCAATTTTTGCTGGCCACCTCTTACATAGCGGTAAAATGTGTATGCCTTTGCGAAGTTGAAACGGCTAAGAGGCGGCCAAAATAGCTACACGACATCGTGCTTTCAGGTTTCCGTAAGCAAAATGTCTCACAGGAGAAGAGGCTAGTAAGTCGGGGTGTCTAAAAACGCGTTTAGTAAAGCTCAAGAAAAATAGCGAATCAACAGCTATTGAGTAAACTTTGTGCCCAGGAAATTCGTAAGCTTTCCTTTCCCAACCTTTTCATCCTTCGACAAGTGTCTCTGAACGTATCACTGAATTTTTTTTTCTGTCGTAAATTTTTGGACAACAGTTAAATAATGTTTTATTTCCTCTAATATTTTTCGGGGTAAATTGGCACGTAGCCGGCCAAAATTTATCTACCATCTGATGTTCAGGTTATACTGTAATGTCTTGGTTTTATCCGCTTTTTGAGAACTGAACCATCTGGGTCTGTGGGCTGTGGGACCTGCATCAAGTGTGTTTCGAAACCAACTGTTACCGTAACGCAAATATCGCGTCTTCAATTTGAACATTTTAATCCCTAAGAGTGACTAGCATCTAATTTCTCCTCACAGTATCACCCTTGAATCAAACATTAAGGTCATGAGAATAATGAAACTGATCAACAAGTACAGGAGCTCTTGATTATTAGGCAAAATCTCCTCGTAAGCACTTGCGGAAATGTATAGAAAACAGCATACTGATCTTAGCGTGTTACGGGTTAATACCCAACTCTCTCTCCTAGTTACTTCTTCACATGTTCTGTACATATATGGATTCTCGCCTGCCTGCAGACCCCACGTTCCCGGATGGAAGGACCTTTACCGGGCTTCACTTCCTCAAAACCCCAGACAAACCAAGTAAGCTGGTGCTTCTGTGGTTATCTAGTTGAGTTTGCGAAATTGAAGTTGAAGTTTGGTCTGCTTATGCGTTGTTGTTTGTGTTACAGATGCGCGAAAGAGTGACTTGTGTATCTATCAGTCTCGTCTTCATCCGCCACATTTCAAGGTAGCTAAGAAACGAATCAAATTACTTGAACAGGTAAAATAAGGCTGAGGACCAGAAAAACGGCTGATGCACTACTCTAGGTGACGGGGTCGTTCAGCGCAGCTTCATGTGACCTGTCATGTGGTATGGAAACGTATTTTCATTCTAGAACAAATTCTCTTGGCTCCCTCCGTAAATTTCCATACGGATGTTGGTGTTGATCTCCCCCCCCTCTTTTTTTTAACCTCCTGTACATCGAGTATGTGAACATAGATTGCACGGCTTCAGTGAGCTGATGAGAACATTTACAACTGATTACCATAACGTAGTGATCCATCAAATTATCATGCGGCCGATCACAGTTAAGGTCTCAATTAAACTTTGTTAAAAGCAGTAAAAACGAGATTATTACTGATTCATTAGCTAAACTTTAACAAAGTAATTAATATTTTAAAACTTTCTTTTCTCTTTTTCTTAGGTTATCATTGAAGATGAAGTCTACGATATGCCCAAGGTATGTTGTCCATACAAATGGTGCTTAACCCTCTAACTCCCAAGATCTCGTTAGTAATTCTCCTTACTGTCTGCCATACAGTTCTTATGATGTCAATTTGGAGAATTTGGTATTGGATCAAGAAATAATCTGATTGTATTTTACTCTATTCTCATCACTTCTATGCTTGATATTGTATTGATATTGTAAGGAGAAATTCTCTCTTAGTCACCCATTGGAGGTAAAGGGTTAACTCTCTCTTCCTATAAGGGACTATGGAGAAATTTCCCCTTACAATGATTCAAGCAGACAGTTGATTAGGAGAGAGAAGAACACCAAACAGGGGATATTGTGCGAGTTTACATTAAAATTCTCAAAATTATCGCACCGTATAGCAAACAGTAAGGATAATTAACTCGTTACCTTGGGAGTTGGATGGCCAGTGTTTGTTTTGTGAGATTTCAGTGGATTCATTTCTACTTCAGATTTAGCCTTACATCATACGAGTTCTAAAGCCACACCCAAATATTAAAATATCATTCGAATATCAAGCATAATTCGGAATAAGGTTAGTTATGCTTTCCTTTGCCTTGTGATTGGTCTTTAAAACTTGTGCCACCTCACCCAATCAGATTCAAGACTACACCAATTGTGACCTGGTCACGTCCGTTCAGGCAGTTTTCTGTGTTAAGTTTGAGTACTCATTGTCTGTTTGTGACATTTTCTTTCGTTCTGGTTGTTCGTTGCGATTATGCATGATTTGCGACAAACAATCCCAAATTCGAATGCGCTGAAACACAAGGGCTCTACGATATTAATTAACTTTATTGCTTTTCTTTCAGGGACAGAACAACTTGTTTCACACCATCGTCTTCTTCCTTCACCACGTGAAAACCAAGCAGTATGGAATGCTGGGGTTAGTTGGACCATTTTCTGTTTAAATCCTGATGTTTTCTCTTTTTTCAAGCCTTTGCTAAATTCGCTATGGTTTCATAGTTCCTCCATTTGTCAGGTAAATAAATACAT
This sequence comes from Pocillopora meandrina, assembly GCA_942486045.1. NCBI lineage: Eukaryota > Metazoa > Cnidaria > Anthozoa > Scleractinia > Pocilloporidae > Pocillopora > Pocillopora meandrina. Next base: position 2,346,384 of record CALNXJ010000030.1, read on the forward strand.
ACTAGTAAACTGTTGGGGAACCTAACAGAATTGAATGTGTTCATGCATGAGTTGTCGCATGAGGTTTTAGACTCAACTTTACTTGCATGTGAAGCCATTTTCAATTGAGTGTCGAAATTAATCTGGAATTGTTTTGGGTTTTCTTCATTTCGTTACGTGATTGGTCCAGAAAACACGTGCCACTTTCTCAACCAATTAGATTTAAAGCTAACATCAATCGCGACGAAGTTGCCCGCGTTTTCCTGCGCTTTTGGCAGTTTGGTTGTTTTTACTTAAAGTTTGCATTGGCTATCAAAGGTATTTTCTTTTCTTTTGATTGGCTCTGGTTTTGGTTTTACGGAACTCACTTGAAAAGCGCTCCAACTTAATTCAGCCCTTCTGAGTCCATTGCAATGCAAATTTATGGACTCTTGTGTTTTTTCAGGCGAGTAAACTTGGGAATGTCCGGTGTGAACATTCTCTGCATTCTGAACATGAAGTGAGTGTAAACAGCAGTCCTCTCCAAATGTACGAGGTAAAGGAGCTAAAATGATTATTCACGCTAATCGCTTGGTCACAGTTTAAAGGAGAAAAGAGGGGAGCGATCTTATTGTCCAGCGACAAGCCTTTATCAGGTTTGACACGTGATAATTACGTTATCTTGACTTCATCAGAATTTATGAGACCAGGAGTGGCGTATGGAGTTGTCTAGAGGAGCCAGTAACATCCATTTTGGATCCATGCTACTTACAGCACTTGCTGTGTGAACGTTGGCGTTTATTTTGGAGATACGTGGATATTCTTTTGTTGCAAATCAATTAAGGGAAAGAAGAATGAATTGCTGAAAAAGGGCAGATGAAACGCATTTTGTTTTTATTTTTATATTGACGGTACAGCTCAGCTATTAGAAGAGTTGTTCGAGAAATTTAGACCTGTCTGGAATAATCAATATTTTTTCTGAGAACGTATTTTCTTACAGTTAAAAAAACTTAATCTATTACCAGCATGAGGTTAAAAGCCTCTGGCACTAGATAGAATGCGCTTTTTCCTTGTTTTTTTTGTTTATCTTAGTATCACTTTTTTCGATGTTTGATTAAAAAAAGGCAGGAAATGGAGACGAGTCCTTTTTAAAACGCCTTCTGACCGTTGTCTCCAGAACGGTGGAAGGAAATTTGGCGGAGGTGGGGAAGTGGGTACGGAAAAAAAAACAAGCCCTGTAATGAGCACCACTTTAGGAGCCTGACTTGAAATAAAGGCTGTAGATGCCTTTTCCTCATCCACTCGCCCTACCTACCCCTCCCCCCCCCTCCCCCCTGTTCTACTATTACTCAAAGCCTTTCCATTATTGCTTTACGAACCACTCATTTGCAGACTACTAACTTGGACACCTTTATAAGCCAATAGTGCTTTGTCACAATGTGAAGCACATGCTCTGACTTAGCTCGTGTTCGCCGCTCGTGATGGTGAAGACGCGCGCGTACACTCTGTGTTTGCGTGGAAGACAGACTTCCGGGCATATCATTTTTCTCCAGTTTAGCTTATTGAGAAAACTAACACAGCTTTAGCGATCGCGCAAAACTGCGTTTTCCAGAGGAAAGAGATTATAAAGCGCCTTAAGGGTTCGTAGAGTAGCGAATTTCCTTCTGGATCCTGCCCCCCCCATAGAATGTGCTCTTGAAATATTTCAGGACGAAGTGGTGGTAATAAGATGGTGTTTCGTTTCTAGTTTTCCCGCATTATAGTGGCCAGACATCAATACTTTTATGCCCGAAACATAGGGCATAAATCAAGGACAAGCCTTCGGATCGTGGAAAAAAAAATTATACCGACACTAATCTGCATTAGATTTCCAATGGAAATCATTTCTTGCGCTTGACAAGTGCTTAAATTGATAAATTTAGGTAACAGAACATTTTCCTTAAATTCCTCCTCCTTACTAACACGCCATGTTCCAAGATTTCAGGTTGATGTAAAATCTTGAGATGATATTTTAAACATTTTTTTAAAAATTTTTTTGACTTAAGATGAAGCCTTTAAACTGAGGATAACAAATACTTTCTTATGTTTAATTATAGCAAGTTTCATTTTTTGAATAAATAACAAATTATAACTAAGAAGACTGTTGCCTGCAAAAGATAACAAGGATTGACCAAAAATTTCTCGCAAACTTGCATCCATTATGCTAATTTTTTTAATTGAAATGTCCAAAAGGAGAGCTTTTTGTCTCCGTGCTCGATCTGAAACCGATTCAGAGATAAAATGCTGTCATGGTAACAGACATTTTCCATTGAGCATATGAGTTTTTTCTTTCTGTGTGCGTCAAACTCTCAATATCCAGACGAAGAGTCACCACTTTTCATTCTTGACTAAAACGTTAACGGAACAAGATTCTTTTCGTTACCACTGCATGTTTCGTGCGAGTCTATGACAATTACAAAGCGGTTTCTTCACAGATGTTAAGTCATTGAATGGACTGTTTGCTATTCAACACTCAAGAAAATTAGTTTCTTTTTGTACTCTTTCATCATGAAAAATGTTCAAAGCGCCTATAGCTTGCCTTTCAGATAAAAAGTTCAGAAAACCTTCTAACATCTCCCTTGAATATTAAAGCCAAATAAAGGACATAAAATTTAGAATTTTCAGCTAACGCATCGGTTCGTTTTTCGTGAGACAATATTGTTCAATTATGTTGTACGTAAGTGTGAATTAAAGCTTTTGAAAAGTTAACTCTTTTGTCGATGTATTTTTTCCAATATATTTATGAATTAGAAGAGTGAAATAAAAAACAATCACTCTTACAGGACTTCGCATGGCACAAATATTTCTAGTTAACGGGATTTTAAATCAAGCTTCGACGGAACATGTAAGGGCACCGTATTTCAACAAAAACGCGTAGCTATGGGAATTCTTTATTTATTCCAAGGCAGAGGAAAAAAGTCCTTGATACGAATTTGTAAGGAGCAATTATGGATGTAGTTTGAAAGAGGTGTTTTCCTATTGGATGGTTCTTTCTTTTCCACCCCATTGTTATATTTTGCACTTAACACTTTTTCAAAGAAGTTGTTTTCAGCTGTATGGTGACGCATGGATATGCAAATTGTCTTAGTTTTGGATGTGATGCGTTTTCAGATTCTAAACTAATCTAGATTGATCTCATCGGTCATAGACCAAATTTTCTTAATAAGAATGTTTTCACTGCAACTTCCAAGTTTTCGTATCGGTGATGAAGCTATTTATCCAGAGAGTAAGCGAGAAATTTTGTTATTTTGTGATTTTTGTGATTATAAAAAGAACGGTTTACACCGCATCTTTTTCAGCGGTGCCAATTATGTCTCTTCCGTGAGTCTACCAGAAATCTTATAATTATTTAGTTACGTAAACAGACTAAATTGCTTTCTATTAACTCGATGGTATTCTTGTGCTAAAAGCGAAGGGGAAATTCAATAAATTTGTAGAGTTTTCAGATAACAAATGATTGCATTTTTAATAACAATAATTCTTTATTATTGTCATAGCGTTTAGCTCACGACTTTGCAAAAAAACAAAACAAAACAAAAAAACTATTTATTATTCGCATTTCTGAAATTTTTTACCATTTGTGAGGTATCTCCTACCGAATTTCGTCCATTAAATCGATTAGAACAGGGCTTGGCTTTGTCACAAACATACTATGCATTTAAGCTTATCCCTTTTGAGATGACTATCGTTGTTAACGCTCCTTTACAAGGCATTTTTCCTTGCATTTCTGATATTGTAATTGTCAAACATCTGTCCAACTCTTTTTTACGTGGGATCTGGCCCTCTTAAAATATTTCATTTGCGGCGTGCTTTTCCAACTCGCCCTCTGTTTGCTTTGACTTTCAGACACTAGCTCTCAGTATAAAAAGCGCAATTTTCAACCAACTCTCCGATTGCCCGCATGAATTTGGTCCAGCCAAAGAAACTCCACTGCACGAGAATTTTTGGTATGAATGATTCAGTTCGTCTCCGATGATAGCCAGCTTGTTGGCAACAGATTTAATCACCTCCATGGTGTGTTTATCGTTTGTCTTTGTAACTAAAGCGACTGGCGCGGTGCGACTTGAGTTGCAATGTTTCCCGTCCATCGTCAGAATTTCCAGTAATTCGAACTTCAAGCTCTCCCGGGCGTAAATCTCCTGCAAGAGTTACAGTTATTAGAGGTTAAAATGTTTCAATACATGTTGTGATTAAATGAGGTAGGTTAAGAAAAGTTTACTAAAAACACGATTAGATTTATCCCTGATTCCGCCTACTTTTTTCTAATCCTCAAATACATCGAAGAGATAAATCAAGCAATGACCGATTTACCGCAAATGTAAATATTTTTACGATATTGCAAAATGACCGAAGGTACCGAGCGAAAATGAAATTTTGTTGAGTTCCGTTCGCTTAAGTGGGTCTTAAAATTTCCCTGTTATGTTTAAGTTTAGCCTTCCAATCACGTTATATCTAAAGAGATCGTTTTTCGACCCTAACCCCTTAAGGCATGTTTAACTGTTGTATTTTTGTATCGAAAACGTAATTGCAGATAATCGAATTTCAAGATTCCTCAGATTTGAGGAAAGAGTTAGGAGAACATTTAATCGAAGATATATTGTAGAAATGGCTCGTTAAGCGTCTGAAGTTGGATACTTGAGTGAAAAGTCGAATTAGAGTAGTGTTCGAACGAAACTTACCTGATGATTTATCCTTCTAGAGTTGATTTGGTGCTCAAAGTTAGTTATGGTGTTTCAAGCTTACGGTTGATGTTTCACGCTTGTCTCACTGGGGCTGGATCAATCGTTGAATTTTTATAAGCTCCGGGAAATGTGCGGCTCTTTATAGGTCCATAACAATAACAACAAATCACGAAACTCGATCAAAATCTCACGAGATCGCGTATCCATTGGCAACAAGGTATCGGGGAAGGACGTCACAAAACAACATCACGAGAGAAAATTTTACAGAATTAAAAGATTAGTTTCATACTTATCTAGAAAGACACGGAGTTTTTATGTTTAATTTTCGTTCTCCCGGCTCTAAAGAAATTTTGTCGTCCAAAACCTTGACTTTGGGTGGTTTCGTGTTTTGCACCCTAAACTAACTCGTTGTACTGTTTTGGACTCACTGAGAGCGGGAATCTTTTGTCTCACCTCAAAGAAGTGTCATGAATTGGAATTATCAATTACGTCATGTTTGGCTTGTCATTATACTCGATTATTGAAATTTCATTCAGATTGCCATTCTGAAAAAAAGTCCAAATAGGGCAGAAAAATAATCGCATTCTATCAACACGAGTTTCTAGTGCTTAAATTTAACTCTAATTTAATGTTTGTTCAAATGATATGTATTCGCAAAGGAAAAGTTATGAACGATTTTCTAGTGTCCTTTACAAACATAATTACTGTTGCACTTAAGAATATGTTAATGGTTGTTAATTCGAAAGTCCATAAGCGATCTTTGTTTTCATTGCTTTGTTATACATGGTAGCAGTGCGTGATTCTAAATCTGAATTTGTCGATAGCAATATTCACTTACAGATAAAATTGTGATTATCAAATCAGCAATCATTTTTAATGATACGTAGACTTGACCATATTAGACACTAGATTTCTTAGCTTAGTTTATGATAAAAAATATTACTGAGTTTATCAAACCTTGAACCTTTGACTAGCATCTAATTTCTCCCTTCAATATCGCCCTTGAATCACGCATTAAGGTCACGAGAATAAAGGAAATGATCAGCAGCTAAAGAAGTTCTTGATTGTAAAATAAATTATTTGTCAGCTCCTAAGGAAATGTGTAGAGAACAGTTTGGAGAATATGCATACTGACATTAGGGTGTAAAGGGTTAATTTGCGGCATCGATTTGGGGCTGAGAATATCTTCGTTACATTTATGGCTATATCCGTAAAACGGGCAATGAATTCATTCGACTCTTTTTCACTATGAAAACTTTGGATGGCGGCGATTAAGGTGACAAACTTTGATGGCATATTGGATACAGGGATTGCAGTGAAAAGATTTCGATATAGCTGATTTCTGCTGAAAAATTGGGAAAGATCTCCCTTGCGTAGTTAGATTGAAGTCAAGGGGAGCTTTACTCTGCGGAAAGAGGCCCCTTCAAATGTTTATATTTATATTTGTCACTAAACTCATGTCAGCGATCTCCCTGTTTCGAATATCGTTTGTAAGAAAAACGTTATGACTTATGATTTATTGCCTTTTAAAATTGACGTTATACACAGTTAAAATCGTTTCCAACTTGTACAATAGTTTGTCAAGAAGATTCGGAACTAAAATCAGTTTACTGCTTCAATGTGTTGTCCAAAACTGAAGAAAAATGTCAATCAATCTTAATTATTGACACCACTAGGTCAACCTCTCCAATACAACACTTCCAAGGCTATTGATAAAACAGTCAAAATATTCTTTTTCAAATATTTTTTCAATACAGTATGCTGAACAAAAATTAATACTAACTATATTGCTGTTTACACCTCTACCAAGTGGCTATTTTTCTGTATTAGTTTTGCAGCCCCGAGATTTTTCAATCTGAGTATTGTTTTTCTATTACATTTACATACCAAGCATGTCGTGAGTAGTAAAGACAATTTATGACACTCGAATTAAGGATGGTAAAGAATCACGCTTTCATATTGGTTGAAAACAACACAGGGTTTTATTTCACGCTAGCAACACGAAATCAAAAATCGAATTTCACGCTCACTTTGCTCAATTTCTGTGGTAAAGTTTATCAGTACAGTCTCTCCTAATGACAACTTTTCGACCCATAGTCTAAAAGCGAAAGAGGAATTGATTTAATATCAAAATTTGCTGTCGTGATTTTATCCCGTGAAACGCTCGTGATGTATTGTTACCAAGAGTGATATCGTGATGTTTTTTTCGCGATTCGTGATTTTTTTGGAGCTCTTGTGACCTATAAAAGAACCGCATCTCTTCCTTGACTCATAACAGTTTATGCCTCAACCAGCTTTGGTGGGAGATACGACAAACCTGTTACTGAAAAGATACATTTTTGGGTAAGTTGAATTTCGTTCATTAGATCTTATCATATACTAAACATTTAAGACTTTGTATCGATGGCTTAAGTCAATGTACACGTACTTTTTTTCTTCAATTTTCAACAGACAATTCTAATTGTTGTTATCTGTAGTCGGATAAGTTTGGATGTCTAATCGAGCTTTATTATACTTCCTGTTTTTAATGTGTTTCTTTGATGCGGTTTTTACGAATGCGCATCTGGAGAAGATAGCAAACTTTACCAAGTTTTTGTTTCATGATTAACGTTAAAATGATCAATGTAGATACGTGCATGTTACAAATGCCTCAATGTTTATAAGGGCCCCCACGAACCTTTATTTTCGATGTCTAAAACACATTTTTAACAGCGACCTTTGCAGTGAGATATCAGTCAGTAATAAAGTCAATACTTACTCTTACAGGAGATTCAATTTACTAAAAGAACCGGTCATGGGCGGGCAAGATTGCAAGTCTGGTCAAACACAACAATTCTCTTCTGCTGCAAATTCGGATCGCGAACAAACCATGGAGGCGATTGAATCAGTCGCTATTAAACTGGCGATCATCGGGGACGAATTGAGCCAGTCATACCAAGAATTATCTTGCAGCGGAACAACACTGACAGGAGTCAAGCCATGCGTGAAGTTGGAGAGTTGGTTGAACATAATGTTTTTTATATTGAAATTTTCAGTCTGAAAGTCAAGAAAACAGAAAACGAGGTAGAAATGGCGCAGAAGTTGGGGAGCTTCTGGAATACTTTGGTTCTCATACTAATAGCTTGAGTCTGAAAGTTAAAGAAGAAGAAGAAAAAAGAACAGTGCAACTTTCGCGCTTGCGCCAGGGCGAGGAGATTTTTTCGAACGTGGATCTGTTAACATAATCCAGCAATCGAGAAGAACCAACCATTATCTTAATAAAGAGACCAATGTTAATATACTTGGTAGATACACCAAACTGAGTCAAAATGCAAAGAGGACGGAATTTCATTCGAACGAAAAAAAAAACAGCTAACCCCATCAAAGGAAAATATTCAACCATTCAAAACAGAGTAATAAATACTTTTTCGTCCGGCTGTACTTAAAAGTGATAGTATTGATGTATTAAAGATTATGTTTGTTTAGATATAGCTAAAATCCATCCAGTTGCGAGTTCGTATTGTTAAAACAGTGCTAATTTATCGTTTTCCTTACTTGAATTTGAAATAATCCGACTGAATGAAGTTAAACCTCTCTAATGAATTAGATTTAGACTGAAGTCTCCCTTGAAAGATAAGATTTGCACACGGCACCGATGCAGAGAAAATGTACTCGTTGCAATACCATGTGGTTATACACTTGTGCTTTTAGTGAAAAAAAGAAAACGCGGCGTACTTACTTTCGAGGAAATGACTCCTAATTTCACATGATGACCAAATGAAAAATTTTATAGCGATACACATTCATCCCAGGAAATCGTTTATTTCTGATAACCGCGATCAAATAAGAGGATTTTTTTCTTTTTGAAAACCAACGCAATCTAAACTGAAGTAATTTGCATTTAGTTTCCATGCAGGTGTAAACTTTTTCTTTTGAAAAGGTGATAAGTAGGAAATATTACAAAGGGGAACTGAAAAGAACCCGAGCCAATGGGAAAACATCGCTTTTTTACGGCGTTGGTAATCACCTGTCTCGTTGCAGAATCATTCACGTAAAGTTTTTTTTTGTACTTATAAACTTCATAAAAGGACATTTTCGGTTGGCTCGGATTCTTTCTTTGAAGGTTAGCCGATCTCAATCTATCATAATCCTTGTGAGATATTTATTGTAATCCTTTTTATTTTTTATTTTGGTTTGGCACCAACTATAAAGCAAGATTTGTAAAACAAAACACTTTATGACGTTTTTTAGTCCGTAGCTGTCAATCAGCTATATTTTGAGAACGTGGTATTAGACAAATGACGAAACTAGCGATTTCCTCTCTGTAAATTATTTTGAACAGAGTAACGATGAAAATTGAAAATGCTGTTGAACTTAAGACATTTCCTGAAATTAAGGTGCAAAGTTTCCTTTTAGTTTTCCGTTTCAATTTTTTTCAGTTGTCAGGGAAGTGCGTAAACAGGTTGCCTTGACTTAAAACCGAAAAGTGTGAAAACACGAATTGCACGAAACGTTTGTTGACAATGATTTGAAGAACGGAAACTTTTAAACTTTGAAGGCTAGAATATTCACGACAATGGTGAGTCGTAATCGGATATCGCCAAACCAAAGGGAAAAAACCTATCTAGGAAGAAAATGTACTTTGGTTACTTAAAAACTCAAAATAATTGTTATTCTCTTTAATTCCCAGTAAACAGTACTCTGATGACAAAAAGCAACAAACGTTTCCCTGAACAAAGAATATTGCTGTAAATATCCAAGAACACGAAGGCTGAAAATTATGTTTTCCATGGGTAAACTAGAGTATTTGTGTTCAAAATCCTGAATCCTTGACACACCGGAAGTGTTCTCGTATCCAGACCTTCCACGGCCAAACGGTTGTGAGGTCCCCTCAGTTACACGGTTAACTTTACAAAGGAAGTATTGGTTTAACTTTCCCTTTGACTCGTCTTCTTTTACTAAAATTTTCGAGACTAGATTAAATAATTATCATGGCAGTTTTGCCGCCATGATAAAATGAAGGAACAGCCGGCGGGACACTGAACATAAACCTGGTCTAAATAATTCGAGAAGAGAACATAATGCACATCGGGCATGCGCAGGGGATCAATTTTGGCCGTCCGCACCCAAAATTTCCCGCCCAAAATTTCAAACGAAGGCCCTCAAAAGGGACAACTGCTTTCACGCAAATTTATGGTAAAGGAAAACTCGAGACTTTTCGTACATATACCTTTATTGATCACCGGTATCCTGTTGATTTACTATTATGTTTTGAGCTTTCATTATCGAAAACATTGTACGGTTTTCAAACACCACGACTTACTCGCTTGAGTAGTTATTTATATGGCAACTGAGGACAACTTGGTTTTGAGAGCCTGAATGCGCCATTCGAGTAGATAGGATTGGTTGTCGGTATCTGAATGATCTGAGGTCTTTCGCCAAATGAACTGAACTTGGTAGAGGTTCGCTTTGCTTCATCAAGCTTGACTATGGCAAGCCGATTGTAGCAATATTCAATAGTTTTATATATATAAAGTTTAATATTGATATCTATGTAAATTATTTTTTATTTGTTCAATTTAATATTTATATATATATATGGAATATTTTTAAATCCATTTTATTTAATATGTTTATATTTATTTTATTTAATCGCTCTATATCCATTTAATTTAATCCGTATATATTCGTTCAATTCAATCCGGAAAAATATTTATTTCATCTCGGGGACTGGGTCAAGCCATCGGATCAGAAAGATATGGACTTGGGAACGATAGCGTTTCACGTGCAGCGTTCGTCCGCCATTACAAGGAATACTTGCAGTGCAAAGAGGCAATGAAAGACGAAATTGCTGAAGCAGCAGGCCTTTTAAGGCGAGCCTCGGGTATGTCGCTAACAGTGGATTCCCCATCTACATCAGTATTGTCAGAACGTATTGTCAGAACAGTATTGTCTAACGAAAGACTACGCTCTCAGATTCCTCGAGGAGGAACAAAAGGCAAGCCGAAGCGAGCTGTGCAGAGGAAAGGTATCAAAGAAAAACCTTTTGAGTTTGCTCTTCTAAATTCCAAGGAAGATGATACAGAAGATGATTTTTTGAAGAAAAAAATGGTCGCAGAAATGGCCTGTTTACACTCAGTGAACAAGACTGCGAGGCGCAGGTCAGAGAAAAGATCGCATTAACCCTGAAAGAAAAATATAGTGTTATTGGACCCAACGATTTTGAATTCTTGAAAGTAACTCAAAAAAGAATCAGTGTCCTGCATCTAAGCAAACAAACCGAGTATAATTACGATGTAGTGAAGAAATTGGTTGGCCAGGGTCTGTTGTATATTAGGATTAAAGTGGGCTTTGAATTCGTGGTAAACGAAAACCATGCATCCAATTCTGACTCTGAGCTGCTGCAAGTTGGAGCCCAGGAGACTAGCACCATCCCCAGCAACTCTAATGGAACTTCTGGCATAGTCCCTGGCACCTCCGATGGAACTTCTTCCGCTGGCGCGGTGCGACTTGAGTTGCAATGTTTTCCGTCCATCGTCAGAATTTCCAGTAATTCGAACATAGTTATTTAGAAATACACAGAGTTTTTATGTTTAATTTTCATTCTCCAGGCTCTAAAAGAAGTTTTGTCGTCCAAAACCTTGATTTTTGGTGGTTTCGTGTTTTGCACCCTAAACTAACTCGTTGTACTGTTTTGGACTCACTGAGAGCGGGAATCTTTTGTCTCACCTCAAAGAAGTGTCATGAATTAGAATTATCAATTACGTCATGTTTGGCTTGTCATTATACTCGATTATTGAAATTTCATTCAGATTGCCATTCTGAAAAAAGGTCCAAATAGGGCAGACAAATAATCGCATTCTATCAACACGAGTTTCTGGTGCTTAAATTTAATTCTAGTTTAATGTTTGTTCAAATGATATGTATTCGCAAAGGAAAAGTTATGAACGATTTTCCTGTTTCCTTTACAAACATAATTACTTTTTTACTTAAGAATATGTTAATGGTTGTTAATTCGAAAGTCCATAAGCGATCTTTGTTTTCATTGCTTTGTTATACATGGTAGCAGTGCGTGATTCTAAATCTGAATTTGTAGATAGTAATATTCACTTACAGATAAAATTGTGATAATCAAAACAGCGATCATTTTTAATGATACGTAGACTTGACCATATTAGACACTAGATTTCTTAGCTTAGTTTATGATAAAAAATATAACTGAGTTTATCAAACCTTGAACCTTTGACCAGAATCTAATTTCTCCCTTCAGTATCGCCCTTGAATCACACATTAAGGTCATGAGAATAAAGGAAATGATCAGCAGCTGAAGAAGCTCTTGATTGCTAAACAAATTCTCCTTGTCAGAACCTTAAGAAATGTATAGAGAACAGTTTGGAGAATATGCATACTGATATTAGTGTATAAAGGGCTAATTTGCGGCATCGATTTGTAACTGAGAATATCTTCTTTACATTTATGGCTATTTTCGTAAAACGGGCAATGAATTCATTCGACTCTTTTTACCATGAAAACTTTGAAAGGCGGCGATTAGGGTGACAAACTTTGATAGCATACTGGATACAGGGATTGCAGTGAAAAGATTTCGATATAGCTGATTGCTGCTGAAAAATTGGGAAAGATCTCCCTTGCGTAGTTAGATTGAAGTCAAGGGGAGCTTTACTCTGCGGAAAGAGGCCTCTTCAAATGTCAGCGGTTGTGATCTCCCTGTGTCGAATACCGTTTGTAAGAAAAACGTTATGACTTATTATGATTTATTGCCTTTTTAAAATTGATGTTATACACAGTTAAAATCGTTTCCAACTTGTACAATAGTTTGTCAAGAAGATTCGGAACTAGAATCAGTTTATTGCTTCAATGTGTCGTCCAAAACTGGAGAAAAATATCAATCAATCTTCATTATTGACACCACTATGTCAACCTCTCCAATACAACACTTCTAAGGCTATTGATGAAACAGTCAAAATATTATTTTTCAAATATTTTTTCAATACAGTATGCTGAACAAAAATTTATACTTAACTATATTGCTGTTTACACGTCTAACAAGTGGCTATTTTTCTGTATTAGTTTTGCAGCCCCGAGATTTTTCAATCTGAGTATTGTTTTTCTATTACATTTACATACCAAGCATGTCGTGAGTAGTAAAGACACTCGAATTAAGGATGGTAAAGAATCACGCTTTCATATTGGTTGAAAACAACGCAGGGTTTTATTTCACGCTAGCAACACGAAATCAAAAATCGAATTTCACGCTCACTTTGTACAATTTCTGTGGTTAAGTTTATCAGTACAGTCTCTCCTAATGACAACTTTTTCGACCCATAGTCTAAAAGCGTAAGAGGAATTGATTTAATATCAAAATTTGCTGTCGTGATTTTATTCCGTGAAACGCTCGTGATGTATTGTTACCAAGAGTGATATCGTGATGTTTTTTTCGCGATTCGTGATTTTTTTGGAGCTCTTGTGACCTATAAAAGAACCGCATCTCTTCCTCGGCTCATAACAGTTTATGCCTCAACCAGCTTTGGTGGGAGATACGACAAACCTGTTACTGAAAAGATACATTTTTGGGTAAGTTGAATTTCGTTCATTAGATCTTATCATATACTAAAAAGTTAAGACTTTGTATCGATGGCTTCTTCAATTTTCAACAGACAATTCTAATTGTTGTTATCTGTAGTCGGATAAGTTTTGGATGTCTAGTCGAGCTTTGCTATATTTCCTGTTTTTAATGTGTTTCTTTGATATGATTTTTACGACTGCGAATCTTGAGAAGATAACAAACTTTACCAAGTGTTGGTTTCATATAACTAACGTTAAAATGATCAATGAAGATACGTGAATGATACAAATACCTTAATGGTTAAGAAGGTTTCTAACGAACCTTTATTTTCGATGTATGAAATACATTTTTAACAGCGACCTTTGCAGTGAGATATCAGTCAGTAATAATGTTAATACTTACTCTTGCAGGAGATTCAATTTACTAAAAGAACCGGTCATGGGCGGGCAAGGTTACAAGTCTGGTCAAACACGACAGTTCTCTTCTGCTGCAAATTCGGATCATGAACAAACTATGGAGGCGATTGAATCAGTCGCTAATAAACTGGCGATCATCGGGGACGAATTGAGCCAGTCATACCAAGAATTATCTTGCAGCGGAACAACACTGACAAGAGTCAAGCCATGCGTGAACTTGGAGAGTTGGTTGAACATAATGTTTTTTATATTGAAATTTTCAGTCTGAAAGTCAAGAAAACAGAAAACGAGGTAGAAATGGCGCAGAAGTTGGGGAGCTTCTGGAATACTTTGGTTCTCATACTAAAAGCTTGAGTCTGAAAGTTAAAGAAGAAGAAGAAATAAGAACAGTGCAACTTTCGCGCTTGCGCCAGGGCGAGGAGATTTGTTCGAACGTGGATCTGTTAACATAATCCAGCAATCGAGAAGAACCAACCATTATCTTAATAAAGAGACCCATGTTAATATACTTGGTAGATAAACCAAAGCGAATCAAGTTGCGAAGAGGACGGAATTTCATTCGAACGAATAAAAAAAAAAAACAGCTAACCCCATCAAAGGAAAATGTTCAACCATTCAAAATAGAATAATAAATATTTTTTCGTCCAGCTGTACTTAAAAGCGATATCATTGATGCATTAAAGATTATATTGGTTTGGATATAACTAAAATCCTTCCAGTTGCGAGTTCGTATTGTTAAAACAGAGCCAATTTATCGTTTTTCTTCCTTGAATTTTAAATAATCCATCTTAATGAAGTTAAACCTCTCTAATATATTAGATTTGGACTGAAGTCTCTCTTGAAAGATAAGATTTGCTCTCGGCACCAATGCAGAGGAAATGTACTCGTTGCAATACCATGCGGTTATACACTTGTGCTTTTAGTGAAAAAAAGAAAACGCGGCGTACTTACTTTCGAGGAAATGACTCCTAATTTTTACATGATGACCATATGAAAAATTTTACAGCGATACACTTTCATCCCAGGAAATCGTTTATTTCTGATAACCGCGATCAAATAAGACAATTTTTTTCCTTTTGAAAACTAACGCAATCTTAACTGAAATAATTTGCATTTGGTTTCCATGCAGGTGTAAACTTTTTCTTTTGAAAAGGTGATAAGAATGAAATATTACAAAGGGGAACTGAAAAGAACCCGAGCCAATGGGAAAACATCGCTTTTTTACAGCGTTGGTAATCACCTGTCTCGTTGCTGTATCATTCACGTAAAGTTTTTTTTTCCTAATAAACTTCATAAAAGGACATTTTCGGTTGGCTCGGATTCTTTCTTTGAAGGTTACCCGATCTCAATCTATAATAATCCTTATGAGATATTTATTGTAATCCATTTTATTTATTTTTTTTAGTTTGGCACCAACTATAGAGCAAGATTTATAAAACAAAACACTTAATGACGTTTTTTTGGTCCGTGGCTGTCAATCAGCTACATTTTGAAAACGTGGTATTCGGCAAATGACGAAACTAGCGATTTCCTCTCTTTAAATTATGTTAAACAGAGCAATGATGAAAATTGAAAATTTTGTTGAACTAAAGACATCTCCTGAAATTTGAATTGAAAGCTTCCGATATATTTTTTCCGTTTCAAATTTTTTTCAGTTGTATGAAGAGTGTGAAAACACGAATTGCACGAAACGTTTGTTGACAATGATTTGAAGAACGGATGACTTCTAAACTTTGAAGGCCAGAATATTGACGACAGTGGTAGGTCGTTATCGGATATCGCCAAACAAAAGGAAAAAACCTATATAGGAAGAAAATGTACTTTGGTTACTCAAAAACTCAAAAGAATTGTTGTTCCGTTTCAGTCACAGTAAACAATAATCAGATGACCAAAGGTAACTGATGTTTCCCTGAAAAAAAGTTATCGCTGTAATTATCCAAGAACACGAAAGCTGAAAATTAAGTTTTCCATGGGTAAACTAGAATATTCGTGTTTAAAATCCTGAATCTTTGACACATCGAAAGTGTTCTCGTACCCAGACCTTTCACGGCCAAACAGTTTAAGTACGAGATTACGAGGGAAGTATTGGTTTAACTTTGACTCGTCTGTATGTAATTCGTTGAATTTATAAACAATTAAGGGCCGTCTGTTTTTAACATTTTCGAGACTAGATTAATTGATTATCTTGGCAATTAAATTTTGCCGCCATGATGAATTAAAGGAAGAGCTGGCGGGACACTATGAATACAAGCCTGATCTAAGTACGAGAAGAGAACATAATGCAGAGCGGTCATACATTGGGCATGCGCAGCGGAGCAATTTTGAACGTCCGCGCCTAAATGTTGAAACGAAGGCCCTCAAGGGAGGCAACTGCCTTCACGCAAATTAGGCTGATTTAGCAAGACAACGGGAACCTCACTTGACGACAGCGCGCGCAGTGCAAATATCCAAATATGGTCAAATTAGAACAGAATCCAGACTATTCCGCTCGCTCTCCCGTCGTCATCTGACGTTCCCGTCCTGTTGCTAAATCAGCCTATTTATGGTAAAGGAAAACTCGAGACTTTTCGCATATATAGCTTTATTGATTACCGGTTTCCTGTTGATTTACTATTATGTTTTGAGCTTTAATTATCGAAAACGTTGTACTGTTTTTTAACACTGTGCTGGAGGCTCTTGCAGTTGAACATTTGAGTAAACTCGGTCAAATTTTGCCTGTATTTGACGAAAACACGTTGCTATAGTGGAGTCCAACAAGCACACCCTATGAAATCGACTGGAAACTTTGATTTCAGTTTGGAGAAGACCCGAATTTTTTCCAGCAAAGCAAGAGTCACAAGAGAAGACTTGAAACCTTACTGAACAACTGACAGAGGTAAGTATTTTAATCCGAATTGTTTGAGACTCCATTCGGGGCGCTTTTAATAAGTTAAGATCGGCCGTTATGTGATTCTATTTTGAATTTCGGAGTTACTGAATTTCCAGCAAAACAGTCTGTAAACGACTGGAGAGCTTTGGTTTTGGCTCCAAAGAGTGCGGTAACACTTTTATTCGTCGAAATTAGTACTTGAGCAAATAAATTACACTAGATTTACATACATAGTACTCGTTCTTAGTCAACGAGTCGATACATTGCAAGTGAAGAGGAAAGAGATTTACTCGTTCGCTTTTCGTTTTAAATTTTTCTCTTCGTACTCGTGGAAATGTGGTGGTTGACAAGGATCTGACGCAATCTCGTGTCCTTTTTCTTCACATGGTCAAAATTCTGGGACTGGGTATTGAATTCAGAGTGTATTCTTTCAATCCCTTGTTCGCCATAGAATCTAAGGCTCATGCGCCATTGTCGAAGAAAAGGGCAAACATGTTCTTCTAGCATATGGAGCTTTGGTGTGATCATCATGTCTGGGAATTTTTCCCTAATGAACTGAAGAACATTTGTGATGTCTTCCTCTGCAACAAGAAAACAAGAAAAGGTGGAACAGACGTAGGACATGATCTTATTATTGTATTCGTGTTTTCCATGAAAGTCAGGTTTTTTCTTTCACTTACCTAGCTTATCAATCTTGCCATCATTGAGATAGTCTGCACTGTCATGGACTAAGTGGCAACTGCAGCAGATACTTGAAAACTTGTTCAAATTTAACACTAATTTCTCTTGCTTGAGAAAGGAAGGAAGGACACAGCTCCTCTGTTTTTGTCACCACAGCACTGCATGGTTTAATGATGTTGTCTTCCTACCAAAAAGAAAACTGCAACGATTTAATTGAATTTTGTGACTAAACAAATTCCTTGTGTTACCTCGCAACAAGTGTGTAAGTGGTTACCAATGAATGATTTTCCATGGTAAGCTTGTCTCTCCATATTCATTTTCTTGAGAACCTCATCTAAATGAACTGATGGTGGTCCATTGGCTTTCTCAAAGGCAGCCAATTCCATTTGTTCATCCACAAGCTTTTACTGTAATGTCGAGACAATGCTATTTGAATCTGGGTTATTTGACTTACTGTTGATAGGTTACTAAATTAATTTCAGCTAGTGTTATATAGATAAATGATCTTTAAAACAAAATCATAACTTCTTTAACTAAAAAATTAAGATGGGTTTGAAACATGTGCAATGGAATTGGAGGATTGTACAGCTGTGATACTGGAATAAACAAATATATTATTGTTACCTCCTCCGTTGCATTTCCAAGGAGTTGGTCTATCTCCTCCTGTAGTAGTGTAGAGTAGGCAGGCATGATATAAACATTAGCATGCAGAATTTGTAAATTCAGCATCTCCTATAAAGAATTGGCTTTTTCATGAAATTGTTGTGCCTGTCTAGTATGTAGTTGGGCAGCTCTGAATGCCTGGATCTTTTCATCATTCTCTTCTCTGTCTCCTGCCAGCACCCAAGCTATTGTGAAGTCCAAGAACACAAACCTGAAATAGAGAACCATTTAGTTAGATGTCATGTTTGTCCCTCTTCAAAGGACTGAAAATGGATTATCTTATCTTTTGTTTTGAAAATGAATGTCTATTTTCAACTTAAAAAAATATTTTATCACCTGGCCACCTGTTTTGAGGAGAATACTTGCCCCATCCTGAGACTATGAAAGGAACTGTCACATGATGAACAATCCAACTTCCTCCTTTACCGATGAATAAACTTCCTTTGGTCTGATGAAATTAAGAGATCCTCGCAGCTAAGAACACTACTGAAACGAGTAGTTTGGTCTGGTAAGTAGTTGATTAACTGACAGTTGTTCCCCACAGGTTGTTGTTGTGCCAGTGGTAGTTGTAAGTTCTGCTTGTACTGATGGTACATTTAGCTGTGCTGGTCCCTTTCCTCTGCTGCAAGTATGGGTTTCACTGGGACAAGAGGGGATGGTTTTATTGAAACTGATCTTTGTGAAGGGGCTAAGATGTGTGTTGATGCTGTTTTAGGGCTTGGAATGCAATATCCTTGATGCTAAGGTAGTTGGTGAAGTTTTACTGTGTGTTTACAAGTAGGACATTGAACATCCAACTCTGAAAGTATAGCGGAAAGAACAAAAGGGGCTGGCTCAATGAACTCGTTTGGATTTACAATGACAGTTTGGCACACCAGGCAAAGGGATCCACACATTTCAAAAGAAAATGACAAACAACTAGCACAAAACATGTGTGGAGGTCGGCATTTTGTCTGGACTGGTTGATCAAGTACCTCTGCAAATTGGGCACATACACTCATGATTGATGTTTTCAACAAACTGTTCCAAGTAGAGAGGTTCTGATCCTTTAAAGCATTGTAGATTCGTTACCTCCTCAGAGAATGAGAGTGAGGCTGGGTCAGGTTGGAAGCTCAAAGTGCCAGACATTCCTTCCACCATTTCCACCTCTTCCTTGGGTCCAGCTGAGTCCTCTCTGGTTTTTATTCCAGGTTTAATCTTCTTCCCACCAGGTTTCCGTTGATCTTTAGAGAAACTGCAGATCTTACAGTTGCCAGTGCGTTTGTGTGGAGGCCACACATTGATTGCAAGGCGTGTGCCTCCTCTTAAAGCAAGCTTGTAGCACTAGTGGCAGAACGTGGGAGCGCACGTGTCAAGGTCATCTTTCCGAACTTTGTCACCAAAGGCTATGAAAATAATCTCCATCTTACCAGCGCAAAGAAAACTTTTCTCATACTTATCTTTTGCCTTCTTCAATCGCTCTCCACACATATTTGTCGATGTTCAGAAAGGCCAAAGTTAGCCATCTAAATGTACTAATCGAACCGAGTTCTAAACTAAACTTGGATTACGCAACGCAGTTCTAAATTGACTCAAGATATGTTCCGAAGTTCCTTTTTCCGACCTTACATTGCTTCAGAAGGATACACCCTTAGGGTTTGTACCTTATGTCAGGAAGGGGTGTTTATTTATTTCTCTCGATCGGTTCCTCAGGGGTGCGGGAATCTTTGCATTCTAGTGCAACTTTCTTGCACGCAAGAGAAGGCGGTGGACGTTTTAGCAGTTTGTTATATATCGTTTATTCTTTGTTTAACCCATGGGTAAGCATGGTTGTATTTAGAGTATAAATTCGCCTTGTTCAGAGGCATTAGTTCAAGGTCAAAGAGGAGATGGACGCCATATTTACTATTTCGGTCGGGAAGTGTCATCGCAGATTACACCTCGCAAAGCAATTCGGATTAAAACGTCATGGTACAGAAACTAACGGCAAAGGAGAGACGTAAAGCCATAGTCGTTCCTTTATTGAAAGAAAAATTCGAAACGATCAGAATCTTGCCTGAAAATAAGAAGACCTCAGAAAGGCGATAACTGATCTCGCGTCAAAACAAGATGCTATTAAGCCGTCGTATAGTTAACTATCCCGCAAATGCAATCTTTCCTAGTCATGTACTCGCTTCACCAGCTCTGGTTTTGTCTTCAACCTTATTCCCGCGTCTCCACGACGTTTAAGCCAAAATTTAAACCAAGAAATGTCGGATTTGAAATATTCGAAGTACTCGCCATTGCAAATGAAGAAGTTGACTATTCCCTGGGGCTTTGCGCGTATACTTTTTGCGACCCAGTTATCAGTGGACTCTTTCTTGTTGAGCCGTTAAGCGTACATTTTCAGCGGTTTCAAATTGGAAATGTCAATCTGACATGTGCGAACTAAATTTCCACCGGCGGGCGTTTTGAAACAGCCGTGGGTATCTGGAACTAGTTCCAGATGCCCACGGCCGTTTCAAAACGCCCGCCAACCGCCAGCAGTTCTGGAACTAGTTCCAGATGCCTGCCCAGACAGGTCAAAAGATAGTATTTTGGAGGCATCGAAATTCAATAAACAATTCATCACGTGACGATTGCAATTTTTCGGACAATCAGTTAAAGCATGTAGCATTAGAATTTCCACTGGCCACCGTCACTGCTTTAAATATAAGCCTCACGGAAAGATACCCCATCCACGGAAACCGTAACCCCCCGAAATCTCAGACATGCGTAGATTACATTACTTTGTAACACTGCCTGATAATAGGAACGCGGGCTCATGCCGAGGGTTGTTTACTTCAAAGTTGCAGATTTGTGTTAACTAGACCCTGTGAGCAGGGTAACTGGGATACCTGGATGGTACTGGATCCTTGGAATCAAGTGTAGTGATACTACGGGTGTCGGGCTAGTATACTGAAATAGTGCGCACAAGTCTGGTCAAGGGCATACACCTATTCCAAAACATAGGCATGCTATGCATGCAAGAGTTACTTTTTTGTAGGGTGGGTGGATTACTTGAAACATTGTGAGTGATGTCTACATTCTTACAAAAGGAGAGAAGAATATTAATGTGGGAAAGAACGAAAATGTCGAATTACCTCACTCACAGGTATTTTGTGGTAGATTATGTGTGTTTTGCAAATAAATGTAACCAAAAATAAACTGTATTGGTGCCACGGATACCTGTTAGTACAAATGCAGACTAAGACTGACGAGTTTTTACGTCTGGTATATAATAACATGTCATCTTACAGCTTACCGAGCGTCACGCAATCGCTTTTCTGCGATCCGCCTTCACGATTATTTGCACTAATAAAAGTAGATGACGTGAATAACAGTTATGGTAAAGCAAGCTTAAAACGGCAGAAATCGCCAGAAAATACAACGGATACACAGGGTATGAGTAAGTTTTATTGATTTTACGAGAAAAATGTTCATATTTCGAAATATGTATCGTTGTAAATCGACCATACTTCATTCCCTATACTATTCCATATAACGTGCAGTTCCTCTAGTAACTTAACAACGAGTCACACAACGCGTGACGCGTTCATGAATTAATCGTTGGCTTTTTCTCGAGACGTGACCTTGGGCTGCCTGTGACAAGACAATTGCGTAAACAATATTTAACATAATAACATTATACACAAAAAAACACAGGGTTTTGGATCACGTATTTATTAAAAAAGAATATCCATACAACTACAATGAAAACAAACATAAGATTCACCTTTCTGATCGTGAAATTAATACCATTCGTACCGTTATCGTAGCTACGTTCCTTGCCATCAAGTGAATCCAACATGTCGTCTTTCTTCACAAGCAGTTTGCATCCATTATAGTTATGTTCTTCAGTCTCACGGTAGTAGTGTTGTTCAATAGATTGCATAGAGTATATGCAGTTTGGTTTCAGATTTCAGATTTTGCTTTTTACAACAAGTGAACGTTTTTCAACTAAGACATTGGCATACTTAGCATACAAGGCATTCAAGGCTTTCATGGCTTTTAAGCGTTCGCGACTCAATCCGTTCCAAAATTACCGCTCAATAACATCTTTCAGTCTGGATTAGCCGCGATTAATACGACTTATACATGCGTCTGTAAGTATTTTGCGCGTTTGCGCCATAATGCTTCATACCTTGTATGCTAAGTATGCCAAGATCTTAGTTGAAAAACGTTCACTTGTTGTAAAAAGCAAAATCTGAAATCTGAAACCAAACTGCATATACTCTATGCAATCTATTGAACAACGTTACTACCGCGAGACTGAAGAAAATAACTATAATGGATGCAAACAGCTTGTGAAGAAAGACGACATGTTGGATTCACTTGATGGCAAGGAACGTAGCTACGATAACAGTACGAATGGTATTAATTTCACGATCAGAAAGGTGAATCTTATGTTTGTTTTCATTGTAGTTGTATGGATATTCTTTTTTAAAAGATACGTGATCCAAAACCCTGTGTTTTTTTGTGTATAATGTTATTATGTTAAATATTGTTACGCAATTGTCTTGTCACTGGTGGCCCAAGCTCACGTCTCGAGAAAAAGCTAACGATTAATTAATGAACGCGTCACGCGTTGTGTGACTCGGTGTTAAGTTGTGAGAAAAACTGCACGTTATAAGGAATAGTACAGGGAACGAAGTATGGTCGATTTACAACGATACATATTTCTGCAATCTGCTGTCTGCATTTTGTACTAACAGGTATCCGTGGCACCAATACAGTTTATTTTTGGTTACATTTATTCGCAAAATACACATGATCTACCACAAAATACCTGTGTGTGAGGTAATTCGACATTTTCGTTCTTTCCCACATTAATATTCTTCTCTCCTTTTGTAAGAATGTAGACATCACTCACAATGTTTCAAGTAATCCACCCACCCTACAAAAAAGTAACTCTTTTCCTGTCTGTGCATGACAACGTCAATCATCATCAAGATAACATGCATGATCAGCATGTGAACACCTCATTGGATCACAGTTAGTTGTCATGGGGTTGAGGGCCCAATGACCGCTGGGTACTATTGCGCAATTTTTCCATTTTGTGGCGGAGGAAAAGAAAAAAAAACAAAGGCATTTTATGACTGGGCTACCACAGGTATCCCAGTGAAAAGCATTTTATGATTGGGCTACCACAGGTATCCCAGTAATTAATTGCCGGCCGACTCGCTGACGAGAACTCCTGATGGCTCGTAAAAGACCTCACGGCAACCAGTTTTCTAGTAAAAACCAGCCACCAGCCAAAAAAGAAACAGAGAAAACATGAATATTATTTTGAAAAAATCGATAAAAGCAGCGTTGCAGTGCAAGTTTGCAACTTTTTAAGGGAAGAAAATATCGATCGACTCAAGAGAGAGTGCAAGAGTTTGAGGTCTGAAAACGCCAATCTAAAAGGAACAGTCAAAACCTTACGACGCAGTATAGGTAAGTGATATTATTTCAGGAGGGAATGGAAATGCAAGGACTTGCAAATGTCTAAGAATAATACTGCAGATTGCCTGAGCTACGAACTACGGTGAATGATTTTCATTCCCATTCTGAATTTTCGGCGGTTGCAACTTACGCGATCGCTAATGACACTTTAAAAGGATTTTAATCATAAACCGATAATACTCCCACCGAACAGAAGCCGGGAAAAAAAAAACTCGAATATAAAGACAAAGTAGTCGATATGGCTACATGGTCAGTATTTTCAGGCTTTTTCTTGCTTAACTATTTGGAGCCGCGATTAACGCAAGGGAGGTAGTACGCGCACTCAAAAGCGAAAAAATTAAACAGCGGACTAGATTCCCTCTAAAGGTTCGTGCCTAAGAAAAGAAATGTACAGGCAAGTTAATTTTTTCGCTCGTTTAAGTGTCACACAGTATCGAGAGTTTTACGAGTGAAGTTTTGAGGTTTGTGTTAGAAGTTTTTATCAACATGAACAAAATTATCTGCGTAGGGACCTTCGTGGAAACGCAATAGTTTCAATTATTCAACCTTGCAATTGTGATAACAATGTTTTTGCCAAATTTAAACTACACATTCTAAATATACCTGGTCGATAAGATTTCTGGTAGGACATTTATACTTTGTATTCTGTTTCAATACTCTATCATGCGAAATCAGTTACATTTAACTAATTTTTATTGTTTCACCTTTTCATAATTTCAGTATTTGTAAAAGGAAGGAACATCCAATTGAAAAAGGACGTGTTGAGGCTTCAAACTCAACTTAAAAAGTGTCAAAAAAATCTGACATCTACTGAAAAAAAGGAAAAACAAGTCAGACACAAGCTAAGGAGGACAAGATCTGCTTCCTCAAAGCTAAAACAGAAATTACAGGGCAACAGTGAAATTGCCAAAAAGGGGTATTCCCTTGTGGAGACATTTGCTCATGGTCACAATGGACGCAACCAAAGAACCTTGATGTTTATGGTTTGTCTCAGATACATGCAACATGCATCTTTGTTATCATATCAAAAGACACCTGTAGCATTACATCTGATTTTCAATATTTTGTTCAATTGTAGCCCCCCAACAAACTTCATTGTCTCCCCAACTACACTTTCTGACTAAAATGTTCTCTTAGGTGAAGCCGACAAACTAATTTTACGCAAGCACTTTTCATATTCCAAGTATGATTTTCATCTCTGGAGTGATGACTCCCACAAAGGAGGAGAGGAGAGGCATATAGTGGGTGTTCACACCTGGTGTCCCATAGAGAGCAAGCCAAGAGCTTATGTCCTCGTGAACAGCCTAACAGCAAGTGGGTCTGGAAAACAGTCTGATGTATATAACCATGTTGTAAAAAATGAATATGATATTACCAATGTTTCAGGGTTGGTTGGGGACAATGCCTCTACTCAAAAGGGAAAAGTAAACAGTCTTTTAGCGAACAATGCCAGAATTTTTGGAAAAGAGATGTTTTTTGTAGGATGCTACCCACATGTACTAAACATTATGCTGAGAAGAATGTGCCAGGCCGGGTTTGGGGCCAAGGGTGACATGAGCAACCCCCATGTTTTACAATTACTCTTTAAAATATCATGGCTCCATCATGAGTGTCCAAGCCAATACAAAGTTATGTATGTTTCTCTTGGTATTCTAAGTAAAGAGCTACCCCTTCCCCAGACATTCATAGACACAAGGTGGACATATTATCATGAAACTCTCCAGTGGTATCTTAAGTATGGAAAAGCTTGTTTACAGCTCGCTGAGTGTCTCCTTGAAAGATTGCCAAAATCAGATAGCCACCAGACTATTTGGAAAGATGTCATTAAGCTGAGCTCCAGTCCTATGATTCAAGTTGAAATCAAGTTTTTGTTTGAATTCCTCAATAAGTTTATCATCCCATCTCTGAATACATCCCAAGCTAGTGATGCAGAACTTGGATTCTCCAGTGGTTACCTAGCAAGGTTATGGCCAGCAACTGTTCTGAAGCACCATGAAACTTTAAGTAAAATGTTGATGTCTCCTGCAGAATATTTTCCTTTAACATCACAACAGGTGAAGATGTCATTGAAGGACCCAGCAGCTATTAACCATTTTCACAAACAAGTGCAGAGGCCAATGTTACAAGAAGCAATTAAACTAATCAAAGATCATGGAGCAGAGTGGTTAACTTTTCCTAAGTTGTTTGGAATGGGAGCTGATCAGAGATACCAAAGTCTTTTCTGGCATTCAGTTTTAAAGCTTCCTGAAATTCCAGTCAGATCTGAAAATCAACAAGAAAAGTCAGTGAACAATCCCTGTCATGTACATGGACAGAACATTCTCATATTGGTGTCTAAGTTGGATTGATTAAATGGGCCACTCTTTGGAAATTGATGGAACCACAATTGCTCAGTGAGATCAAAGAAATTGCTTCATCACCAAAGAGCTCACTCATAAGTAAAGAAGCCACTCCAAACCTGTTTGAGTTCTATGCCAAGCACATTTTCAGTCTTCCAGCTAACAATGTTCTCGCTGAAAGACAGTTCAACCTTTCTCAACTGTATCTTAATGATAACATGTCAGAGTTATCAAAACAGGCCTTAATCACATTTGTTAAAAACATTCTACATAGTGGAAAAACCAACACCAGGACCACAGAAGCTGCACGTGAAGTTCACAAAGAAAGAATGAAAGAATGTACCCAAATGCGCACCACAGACGTTTTGCAATATTGCAACTGGTTTTACAGGGTAAAAGTGAAGTGCATAGTGCCAAAGTTGAGACATGCATGTACAATCATGTTGTATTGGATCTTGAATTAAATGAATTGAATATTACATTCAAAATGAACAGTAGGTATATGAAGCTGTAATGTATCTGATTTTAAATTGTAATGTATGACTGAAGCTTTGTAGAATATTGAACAAACACTGAATTGCTGTCACTTAATTTCAGCAGTTTAAGAACATAAATGTAATATTTAACTACATGTAGATTATATCATTATACTGTTGCACATGTATAACTTAACATATCACTAGCAGTATGTAACTTTTAATGTGATAAGAACATGACTTATGTATAAGTGTTCTTGTACAATAAGCATAACATTTTGCACAGGAAGGGCAAATCAAAGTAATGCAGCTAATGATATGTTACACATAGTTAGTGTAAATTGATTAACAGTAATAATTATTAGAGTGGAACACTGGATCTGTTAAAAATGTGCTAAGTTTATTATCCTGTCTTTCCTTATTCTGTGTAAAAGATAAGTAATACCATTCTGACCCGTAATTTATCCTCTCTCCCCTTCATACGTTTTTTTCTGCTATTAAATATATCTACATCAATGGAATTTTTCTCACATATACAGGCAACTTGTGACGACCAGCACTTTACCTGGACCTATACTAATTATTAAATATGCAGTGTGGTCAAAAAAGAATCAGTGTATTGGTCAATCCTCCACATTCAAAGCGCCCAAAAGAAATGAGCATTAATTTGACAATCGATACCAGTACCAATGAGTACCCGAGAAGTGATTGATAAATTGCTCTTGGTTCCTGTTGACGATTAAACCGGAGTTCACTCTCGATCTCGAATGGGCGATATTGAAAGTAGGCTTATTGACCCTTTATCACCAACACACGCCAAGAAAGGGGTCAAGATAACTTAATTTATATTCTTACCTCATGCATTGTGCGCTTGCTGTACTTCCGAGCTGCTCTGAGTACATTACATCAGTCGATACATTTCATTCCTCCATGGCATCTTGAGCGCGCGTCAAAAAAATGAAAATAACTCTCAAACGAACAACAATGGACTCCAAAACTCAGTTTGCCTTGAAAACACGATGCCCACTCCTAAACTTGTCCGTTTCGAAATTCCAAATAATAAACACCACGCGCAATGAACGACAAAACGGTACGAAAAATTAGAATTTCTACCACTTAGTCGATGAAAAGGAAAAAAATAAAACGGTAGAATCTTCAATTTCGTCGCAGTCTTCCTGGTTTTTGTGTTAAAACTACCATAGACTTCGTGTTTTGACAAGATATTCAACGATAAAGTTTTAAGGGCGTTAAGAAGAGAAGTAAACACAGGAAAGGGCCTATTCTGCGCATGTCTGAAATTTTCCTTAACTCACGTGCATATGCTGTTCTGGAGGCCTAAAAATAGATTCATAGTGAGTGTTTGTATGTGTGTTTTACTTATATGTATTTTGATCATCTTTTGGGATTCAGATTTCACGTGTAGTATCACGTGATTTTTGATGTAAACAAACCCCGAAAGTTCTAGGAATGTTAGGAATTTCCTGCCGGACGGGGATTTATCTGACAATCAACGCACTAAACACCCTGAAAATACCTTATTAGATACATCACTGTATGCAGATTTTACGCCGTTAGTTAACGGCTTAAAATCTTACATATATATATACATCGACGCACATAGTGGCGTAAAATCTTACAGTCTATAGACTGTGTTGGTCACATATTACGCCGTTATCTAACTACCGTGCCGCAACGCTTCCTGTAACATTCTTCGCATCTGCTTCAACGGCCGCGAAATGACAACTTGCTTAATAAACGATCAAATAAATGACAAAAGAAAGATGTCAATTTTGAGCGAAGAGACGCTTCTTGAAAGTGGGGCGTTATTTAAGAAAAATTTCCAAAGCCGAAGTTTGGATACTTGTGCTGCGAGCTCGACTCAATGTTCGAACTTTCGGGGTTTGTTTACATAAAAAATCACGTGATACTACACGTGAAATCTAAAGCCCAAAAGGTGAATTTGACATAGTTTGGTTTTTTAAAACTTCGCAACTGTCACGTGACGTTCTTCGTCCGGACATACGTCATGAAATAACTGTCACGTGACATTTTTCTTTTTACTAGCGCTTTAAAGCCGCTGTCAGCTTTACTCATCCGGTATACGACTTCACAGCAATGGTATTCTTTACTCCGGGTTTGAATGTTTTCGCTCTGCCAGGTTTGTGTTGTTTTTCATGATGTTTAATCAACTTTCCTGCCTTTATGTTGGGCTAACATTAAGAAACTATTTGCACTATTTCCTTAAACTTGTTTCTCTTGATTTCTTTCGTTTTACTAGTGCGGTCATAGATTTCAGCGTGCGGGTTAACGTTTAGCAACCAGAGACTTTTTCTATGTACATGTTTGTACGAAGGGAAGGTTCCTGAAATGTAATCTTGAGGTTTTTCGCCAGACTAACACTGCGTAAACTCCTGGCCCCGGTTGTTCGAAAGCGCGATTAGCACTATCCCAAGATTAAAGTAAAAGTTATCCCTAAGCAAAACACAATGGCCGACTTATTACTTGCCGGATTGGGCTTATGCACTAGTCAGTGGAAAGCCCCGCACCCCCATACCCGGGGAATGCGGGTCATTAGCGGGGGATTTTAGCGGTTTTTAGTGGTCATCTTTGCCCCAGTGTGCGGGGTGTTCGACAACATTAGACACAAATAACAGCGACCGGGGACCGTTAGCGGGGCTAGCTGGGCTTTGGCGGGGATTTCGCTTTTGAATAGGCCTGCAAAGAACACTGGGAAAGCGTATGATCTCAAAATGGCGAAGGTATGTACGATTTAAAATCCATTCTTTTCATGCTTGTAATGGGCCATCGATTAAATTCTGTGTTCAATCTCATGTCTTGTAGTGAAATTAGAAAACGTTGGGTATTGTTTATGCCCTAGTCATGCTTGATTAGCGATTTATTTAGAGCGTTGAGCCATGATTGTTTCATCTATTTTATGAAGACATTGAAAAAGTTTTTGTAAGATTTAAATTTGAGGCACAATTCTTGAAATAAATTAATTTTGGTCAACGTTGTGTATTTGGGATTTTTCAAGTATTGCCCCGGGGGCGGAGTACAAAAATGAGGTTTTGACATAAGAAATTGCCCCGCATAGCGGGGAATTTGCTTCAATTAGTTGGGACGCCTGGTCTAATGCCCCGCTATTCCCCAGGTATGGGGGTGCGGGGCTTTCCACTGACTAGTGCATTAATTTTCAGGCACCACATGAAAAAGAAAACGATTCTGTCAATCGTAAAGGGTTCCATTCCATAAATGTGCAGGCAATTTGCAATCAGAAAGGTAGGTAAAATACTCAAATATCACAATTAGTGCTCTATAAAAATTGCAAAATAACCTTTGTCAGGGAGAGGTACTCCCATAATAGAAGGTTTTAGATTGAGATTTCAAGCAAACCAGCTGCTATGGGATTGCATTGTTGGGAGTTACTAGATTGCAGTTTCACATATTCAGGATATGGGAGTGGTGATAAAAATATTTTTTGAGTAGGAATTAAGGGTATAAAAAAGGAGAAGATCTGAGTCAATATTTTGAAAACAAAAATAAATGAAAATCATTGGGTTCAAATGGTATAGGATGAGTTTGGTTTGCAAACACACATGGGAAATTAACCAAAATTATTACACCAATATTTTTAACAACGGTATAAAAAAGTAAAAAACAAGGGGGAAAAACAAGAAAAAAATGTGGGATATTTGGAATATATTGCCAACAGAGTGCAACAATCAGCAGGGATTTCAAAATAATGCAGTCTCCCAATTTTCAAAACACAAATTAAACAAATAATGAAAAGGTTTTCCAAGTAAACTAAATATTGGTATTAGGTACCCCAGTTCATCATAGACACAATTATTGTATATCCAACACCAGTCCCTGGAAGATGGTTTACAGTTGGGTGATAGTGATTACCCTTGAAAACCATACCTGATGACCCTTTACTTGAATCCAGTCACTGACAAGCAGTAAGAGTTCAACAGTGCCCACATAAGAACAAGAGTGGCAATAGAACAAGCCTTTGGCTGGTGGAAGCAAAGGTTCCATCTACTTCATTCTGAGATCAGAATGAAGCCAGAAAAAGTGTCTATCATCATTGGAGCATGTGCGTAGCTCTTAATAACTGGTTTGACTGGTTTAATCTCAGCTTAATCATGGAATAGTTAATCAAGGGATAAATCTGCTTTCAGGAACGTTATTTTAAACCTAGATTAGCTATCCTTGGGATAAGAAATTTGATTGTCAATTAACCTCTAATCAAGGGATAATTTAATTGGCTTTTGAACAACCAAGGTCTGTGGGCGAAATTTCACACTGACTTAGGCGGGCTAACTTCCCAAGAGATTCAGATAGCATACAGAGTGTACGCGAATGTGCAACTATTTGCTGAACAATGAATAAACTGAACTTGAATGCAGCTGTTTTTATGCCCTCAGATATTTAACATAAGCTTGCACCACAAAACTGTACTTCTACAAGTCGTTTTGAATTCTCAGTTGTTGGCTTTCATTGAAACGTGAAAAATTCAAATGCAAAATTTGTATGTGGTGTAGATTAATATAGATTCCATTTTCAAACTCTTTCATTCACTCACTAGTTAGCCAGGAAGTGCTCTTGTACTTCATGAAATACTCAAGTTTAGAAATCTGTTCTCATGATGGCATAAGAAGGTAGAGAGCTGTAGTCCTTGAGTTACTGTTGTCTGAGACAATTGCAAATGAAGAGACCACCTAGGAGACTCCTACAATTACATGACTAGAGGATTAGCCTAAGTGATCATGATGTCATGTGTGGTCTCACAGAATATAAACCCTTTTTCTCCCAAGATTTCCTTAGTTGCCCTTCTTACTGTCTGCCATACAATTCTTATGGAGTTGGTTCTGAGAATTTGGTACTGCAAAATCCCCTAATTGAAATTTTTCTTTATTCTCATCACTTGCCTGCTAGATATTGTTCTGGTATTGTAAGGAGAAATTCTGTCTTGGTCTCTCGTTGCATTTGACTTCTGAGGAAAAGGAGTTTAATGATTTTTAAAACAGCAGACCTCTTTACCTTGTAGGTTTTGTTTACCCATTTCATAGCAGTGTGATAATACTCTAGAGAGTTGTTTCTTTCAAATTTCCTCTTATTCACTTGCTTGTGTAAAGGGGAATTGCTTTGAGACCTGAAATAAGTAAACAAAACATGCAAGCTTAATGGGTCTATTACATCCTTTAAAGACATTAAACACAAAAAGAAAACATGTGGAACCTAGCTAGCTTAAATGGGAAATTGATTGTACCATCCTATTCATCTTTTAGATAGTTTTTTTTTTATAGAATTATTTCGAAAGAAAGAACTTTCGGAGCATTATGCATTTTGTTCTAATTAAATAACCTCCATTTGGCAAGAAAATATTCACTGTCATTTTTCTCACTTGAAATGTAGCTGATTAAATGCAAGAACTGAATAATCTTTATGGCATGGAGGCAATGAATACCTCACAACCAGTGTCCACTACAATGATGAACACAGAGGATGAACCACTTCACACAGCTGTGCCTTCTAATGATGAAGTATGGGAAGATTAGTTACTACTGTCATTATCATTATTATGCACAGATCTGTTCAAATCTTCCAAATCTACTTCCCTTTGTCTTTCGGCTGACATCTTGCCTTGTTTTGGTGCACTTCTACCATCCTATTCATCTTCTAGATAGTTTTTTAAATAATTTTTTTGAAAGGAAGAACTTTCAGAGCATTACGCATTTTATGATAATTAAATAACCTCCATTTGGCAAGAAAAGATTCACAGATGTTTGTTTGGATGTTAAGCTGTTCCAAGGAAATCTGGTAGCTATAAAGGACAGATATTATGCATAGAACAGTGAAAAAACTTTCACATTGAGGTTAGCAAAGCCTCTAATATGTAGCAAATTGCTCTCTAATTAATAATTGCTTAGCCCTTGAAAATATGCTCATAACATTTAGTCTGGAAGTCAAGTTCAATAAACTCGGTTTCTTGAGATGGGCCCAGATGTAACTCAGTCAATAATAGTGAGGCAGGTTGTAGTGGAATTTAATTCTTCATAATGAATGAATGTATAACTTTTCATAATTCTTTCATAAGGTTCCAGGCATAAAAACAATAAGATCATATGTGATGCCTCATTCAACACTTGGAAATCCTCAGATGAACGGTATCAGTGACTCAAGTGTAGTTGATCAGCAAACTGTTAAGGGACAGGAGGCTCCACAACATCTACTTCATCCAGTAACAATACCACCATGTATCGATAAATATATGTACTGTAAGTATTGAGATGTTCATTCTAGTGATCAAGAGCAGAATCTCAAATAGTGTAGACTACAGGAAAATGAGTGTCTACAATTTACATAATTCCAAAGGTTAATTGTAAAAACTTACTTAAATAGATGTAATCATCATAAATTATGTTACTCTTTAAAAAAATGTATTCCTTTTATCTGTTATCTGAATCACTGTTATTTTTCTCACTTGAAATGTTGCTGATTTTATGCAAGTCTCGGAAAATCTTAACAGCATGAAGGCAATAAATACATCACAACCAGTGTCCACTACAATGATGAACACAGGGGATGAACCACTTCACACAGCTGTACCTTCTAATGATGAAGTATGGGAAAATTAGTTACTACTGTCATTATCATTATTATGCACAGATCTGTTCAAATCTTCCAAATCTACTTCCCTTCATCTTTCAGCTGACATATTACCTTGTTTTGGTGTGCTTGCACCATCCTTTTCTTTTCCTTTTCTTTGAAACAAAGAACTTTTGGGGCTTTATTTAGGCATTTTATGATCATTAAATAACCTCCATTTGTCAAGAAAATATTCACAGATGTTTGTTTGTGGACTTTAGCTGTTCTGAGGAAAACTGGTAGCTATGAAGGACATATAAAGCATAAAACAGTGAAAAACTTTCACATTTGAGGTTAGCAAACCCTCAAACATCCCTTGCGAAATGGTTTTTGGAATTCCTAGGAATAAAGGTGTGAATTTTCACGGTAAATTCGGACTGGGAATTCCTAGGAATTCCCAACCATAACAACTCTGGTTCTAAAAACCTAGAAATTCCTAGAAATTCCCAGAAATTCCAAGTTTATAGCCAACAGGACTTGGAATTCCTAGGAATTCCTAGGAATTCCAACTCAGAGAACCAATGACTTTCCCTGAAAAGCTGTAAATCTAAAAAAAATTCCTAGGAATTTCTGGGAATTTTTGGGAATTTTTAGGAATGTTTAGGAATGTTTAGGAATGTTTAGGAATGTTTAGGAATGTTTAGGAATGTTTAGGAATGTTTAGGAATGTTTAAGAATTACTGGGAATTTTAAGCAAAAATTTGAGGCTACTGCAGGGATTAGGAAGGTTTAACAGGCAAATGAGCCTATGGCCCCTATCATTGGAAAGTTATGGGCCATTTATAAAGCGTTTGGGCCATTAGGGTAAATAAATGGGCCAGTAAAAATTTTAACAAAGGTTTATTGCTTGTGTATTACAGTCTATACCTATATCTGTTTCGTCCGTTTCACGGTCGTTTTCGCTCACAGTATCACGATTCTGCTCCGCTGTTGTGTTGAAAAATGTAGACAACGTTCTCTGCGAGCTGTCCAATCTCAAGATTTTTTTCGGAGGCATGAGGCTAATCGATGCAAATACATTCAAAGCGACGAAAACGCTCGAACTCTGCTCGAAAACGAAAGCACATGGAACTCCGAGCAATAGCCTCGTTTGCATGCAAAGTCCGAGTTCAGGATCTGGGAACAAGAATGAAGCGAGCGTGATCAAACGAGCGAAGGCACCGTAGTTTTTCGCTTGTTTATGTCTCACCAAAGTGAAACTTTTACAAATTAAAATCCTTTTCACAAAATAGTTTATATTTCACTAGCTTTGTGCGGTCAGGGCGCATCACAGGCCCGGTAAGTATTTTTATAATGGGCCATTTCGTAGCTTTATGCGCCATACGCGCATGGCGCACGGCCTTCCTAATCCCTGCTACTGATATAAAATAAATACTTTAAATTAAAAAAAACCCAGCTAAAATTCAAGTATTCAATGAAATTTATTTAGAAGCTTAATTAGGGCTTACATGTAAAATGTTTTTGATTAATTATTAACATCAATGTGTGGTAATATTAGGATGGAATTTGATTTATTTTTCTTTTCTTGAAAACTTCATATGGATTAATCCTCAATTACAGCTATTCATATAAAATAGTTCTAATCAATCATTAAATTTGGTTTGACACAAATTTTGAATAAAATCTGTTGATTCTTTTCCATAAAATACAATATCTTAAGTTATATTTGAAAACCAAGCACTCTTGGGAGTGAAGGGGCTAATTACAGACAAATAAAATTGATTTTTTGATTAAAATCTTGTTGTAACTGTAACAATAAATTAGAATGAAGTTATCCTAAACTGCAAACCTAGCTGCTGTTTGTACTCTTTGTATTTTTTTTCCTGGGCTCACCATGAGTTGGCCTTGAATGAGGTTGTCTACAAGAACCTTGACCATTTTGTATCTGGATTCCTTGACATCTGAATTTGAAAAAAAAAAATATTAAAATATGTCTATTTAAGGCTCAGACCAGGCTTTTAAGATGGCTATGAGGAAAAGGGAATTCATTGGATTCTCAAATTGAGAAATCTCTGTTATATTGAGTGACTTTTATATTGGAGTTAGTACATCTCTCTCATGGATTTTACTAAAAAAGGGCTGAATACATTATTTTGTTTTTACCAAGGAGGGCTTCTTTATGTACTAAGGTTTGTTTGATAACAGTTCCTATTATGAATCTTGAATGTTCCCAA
Organism: Pocillopora meandrina; assembly: GCA_942486045.1. NCBI lineage: Eukaryota > Metazoa > Cnidaria > Anthozoa > Scleractinia > Pocilloporidae > Pocillopora > Pocillopora meandrina. The sequence goes on from CALNXJ010000030.1 coordinate 2,381,340, forward strand.
ACGTGACTAGAGGAATCTTGAAACCTTACTGACAGGTTTATTTCATTGTAAAGCATAAGCTTAAGAAACTGCGGCATGCAAGTGACCGATTCGATTCTCAGAATAATTCTAGTTTCAGTTGCGCCGAGCGTTATGTAAGCTTAATTCAACCCGCTACATCTATTATTTTATAAGATTTTGATCACGTAACGAATATCGCAATTTTTACTCACCACAAACTTTCAAAATCGTAGCTTTACAGATGGCCACTCGACCCTTGTTTGCACCAGTCAGTATGTCAACTGTTGTCCCTTCTTTTAACTCCACGGCGCCAACGACTTTCTTTTCTTTTACAACACTCACGCTCTTCTCGTTTTCCCATTGAACCACAATAAAAGCTATCTTTAGAAATGTTATATTAAGCAAAACAGTTGAGAAAAGCGATCAACCGATGAAAAGTACATTCAAAGATAAGCGCCAAATGGAGTCTTCTTTGTTTCCGATCACGGGCATGATCACGTGGATCTTTTAGGACTTGTCATTGGCTAGCAAAGTGAATCCGCTGGCTTGCCGATTGCAGTGTTAAGAGAAGCGCCCAACTTCATTCTGACTTCTCCGACCGGTTCTCTGCTTCTAGAAGATGGATAGCTTGGTGATATAAATAAAGATGTGAGCTCACTCTATGTGGAAATAATCGACAAGAATCGATCGTATTACAAATGCACGATTTGTGGCCAAAAGTTGTCGAGGAAACAAAAGACTCGAAACTCACTTGAGTTGTGTTAATGGCAAAGGTGAGAAATAACACAAGCCAATAACAGTTTTGAATGCGACTACAAATCGTCTTTTACCCTCATATTTATAAAGGAAGTATACCACATTCGGAAGTATAAGAGATACATAGATGATCCCAGTGTACCAGTACCTAAATCTACAAAGCTTGACCGTAGCAAGCGTTCAGCAACACGTTCCAACACCGCCATCTCGATTCTTCAGTCAGTCGTTTCCACTGAACTTAGAGCAGTATTGACAGCAGAGTAGAGTGCGTCTTACAAAGGAGAAACATTTGTACAAGAGACAGAAGTAGCTATATGCGATTACAGAGGTGCGTTGGAACTCTGGTCCACAAATAGTTATGCACTGCCCGAAGTATAAAACAATTTTGTTGATAGCTTTATTATA
>CALNXJ010000030.1:3087500-3122500 GCA_942486045.1 Pocillopora meandrina
AGACTCAAGTCACATCATTAAAATCGTCCTAGTAATGCTTACTTCTGGTGTTTTATTGAGCGAAAAATTTAGCCTGTAAAAACAAGTATTTAGATATATTAAAGTTCACACGGCAACCAGGTGGACAATCAGACATAGTTTGAAGCTACACTGGTTTGCAGATTTAATGAATGTAACCGAAGAAGTTACAGTTCATAGACCCAACGTTTCGACACTCCTGTCTAGTGCCTTCATCAGGGGTGATCTAAACGCTGCAACAAGAGGTCCTTTTATACGATCACTAATTAGCGGCCTTTTTTTCTGACGAGGTGTAAATAGGCGTCAGGAAGCAGACCGCCATCGTCACGATTTAAAGGAGCGTGGGCGGAGTTAATGTGCCAAGCCTCCAAACAAAGGCGCTGGTGGTAACGCCGATTAGTAGTGATAATTTTAGAATAATCCCACCCAATTGTATGGTTGGTTAGGCAAGTATGCTCCGATAAAGCTGAATTTTCCTTTTGCAAAGAAAAACCGCTTTTTTGGTGCTCTTTTAACCGTGTACCAAACTGGCGTTTGGTCTGTCCGATGTATTCGTTATCACAGTCATTGCAAGGAATAGAATAAATGGCGTCGGTTCGTTGTTCTTTCGTGACAGGATCCTTAGGTTTGGCGAAAATATGCCCCAAAGTCTGAAAAGGTTTTTGAGCAACTTTAACGTTGTGGCTATTCAAAATTCTCTTGATGGGTTCAGTAACACCCTGTATGTAAGGAATAACAGCAAAACCAGTCGCTGGTTCCCTTTCATCAAGAGCGTTACTATTTGTAACTGGTTTTTGGCAGTTACGGAGAAAAGTTTTTGTATAGCCATTTGCCTTTAGGACATTGGAAACATATTTCCTCTCCTCAGCCTTCGAATCGAGTGATGATGGTAGACAATCAGCCCTCCTAAGTAAAGTTTTGGCTACAGACTTTTTGTGGCAAATAGGATGGTGAGAATCGAAAGCGAGGTATTTGTCGGTGTGGGTGGGTTTACGATAGACACTTGTCTCTAAATTACCCTGAACCCCTCTAGACACATTTAAATCAAGAAAGGGCAAATGTCTATCCTTTTCACGTTCAAGGGTGAATTGGATAGACGGCTCTACTGAATTCAAATGCGACAAGAGGCGCTCCGCTTCATTTCCGGATACCGCAGAAATAACATCATCGACATATCGTTTCCAGAAAAAGGGTTTAACCGGTGAAGTGGCTAAGGCCCTTTGTTCCACGTCTTCCATTACCATGTTAGCAATGACAGCAGAAACAGGCGAACCCATAGCTGTACCAAAAACTTGTTGATAGTATGTGCCGTTATATGTAAATTGCGTGGTTTTGAGGCAAAAAGACAGCAGATGAATAATATCCTCCACAGGCAAAGAAGTTCTTTGTCCTAGGGTAGCATCATCTCTGAGTCTTTCCTCCGCAACCTTAACGGCAAGATCAACTGGGATTTTAGTGAAGAGCGAAACAACGTCGAAAGATACTAATTCTTCACAAGCGTCAAGAGTTTTATCTCTTATGAAATCCGTAAATTCGCAGGAATTTTTGACAGTGTAATCAGTATTCCCAACAACAGGCGACAAAATTCTCGCAAGATAACCAGAAATTGCATAAGTCGGAGAATTAACAAAAGAGACAATGGGTCTCAAAGGAATTCCCGGTTTATGAATTTTAGGTAAGCCATAAAAACGTGGACATAAGCCGTCACTACTGTATAACATTTTGTACGTAGAGTCACTAATTCTGCCAGCTTTTTTCAAATCAAGCAACATTTTGTTTAACTTTCTTTGAGTTTTACTGGTTGGATCAGAGTTTAAGACAGCATACGTACTCTTGTCATTGAGCAGAGACAAAGCTTTGTCGTGATATTGCTGTTTGTCCATAACCACAACACAATTACCCTTGTCAGCAGATAATACGAGCCTGTCCGGATCCTTTTTGAGAGTTATAAGCGCATTGAAAACATCCTTTTGAATGTTTTTGGGAGGAGGTTTAGCACGCCTGAGTACGCCACTTACTTCTGCTCTTACCAAATGCCTACGATCGTCGTCGAGTTGAGAGATACTCTCCTCAACAGCGGCGACAATTTCGGCGGTCGGTATTTTGCGAGGAGCAATAGCAAACTTTAGACCCTTCTCTAAACCACTCCGTTCCAGCGCGGATAATTCCTTGGAGGAAAGGTTCATGACCCATTTATCTTTCAGAGATGAGCCTGAATTAACAGGAGACCTCTTACTGAGCAAGTGACGGAGTTTTCTGTCATGTTTCTCTCTCTGTTTGGTAAACGTCTGCAGTTCTTTCGAAATGCAAAACTCCTCGACCCAGGAAGTTTCGGAGTTGTTAATCAAAGCAGAGAGTTCACTGAGTGAACGAGAGAATAACGTACGTAACCGCAGTATGGAACTGTGACATTCATCTATTCGTAGCTTGAGAAAAGAAAAACCAGTACGGACCATGAGCTTGTATCCTTTAGCACTCCGTAAAGGAGGCCGAAATCTCAAACTCGATGGAAGCACATGGTTCTCTTTGCAACGGTGATTGAAATACAAATGACAGCGATACTTAGCAATGCGGACTCTGATGTTAGTGAGCCGGTTGACCCTTGTAACAACAGTTTGACCATACTTTTCTCGCAAATAAAATATATTAAAGTTCACACGGCAACCAGGTGGACAATCAGACATAGTTTGAAGCTACACTGGTTTGCAGATTTAATGAATGTAACCGAAGAAGTTACAGTTCATAGACCCAACGTTTCGACACTCCTGTCTAGTGTCTAAACCCACCACCTGTCTCTAAACCCACCCACACCGACAAATACCTCGCTTTCGATTCTCACCATCCTATTTGCCACAAAAAGTCTGTAGCCAAAACTTTACTTAGGAGGGCTGATTGTCTACCATCATCACTCGATTCGAAGGCTGAGGAGAGGAAATATGTTTCCAATGTCCTAAAGGCAAATGGCTATACAAAAACTTTTCTCCGTAACTGCCAAAAACCAGTTACAAATAGTAACGCTCTTGATGAAAGGGAACCAGCGACTGGTTTTGCTGTTATTCCTTACATACAGGGTGTTACTGAACCCATCAAGAGAATTTTGAATAGCCACAACGTTAAAGTTGCTCAAAAACCTTTTCAGACTTTGGGGCATATTTTCGCCAAACCTAAGGATCCTGTCACGAAAGAACAACGAACCGACGCCATTTATTCTATTCCTTGCAATGACTGTGATAACGAATACATCGGACAGACCAAACGCCAGTTTGGTACACGGTTAAAAGAGCACCAAAAAGCGGTTTTTCTTTGCAAAAAGGAAAATTCAGCTTTATCGGAGCATACTTGCCTAACCAACCATACAATTGGGTGGGATTATTCTAAAATTATCACTACTAATCGGCGTTACCACCAGCGCCTTTGTTTGGAGGCTTGGCACATTAACTCCGCCCACGCTCCTTTAAATCGTGACGATGGCGGTCTGCTTCCTGACGCCTATTTACACCTCGTCAGAAAAAAAGGCCGCTAATTAGTGATCGTATAAAAGGACCTCTTGTTGCAGCGTTTAGATCACCCCTGATGAAGGCACTAGACAGGAGTGTCGAAACGTTGGGTCTATGAACTGTAACTTCTTCGGTTACATTCATTAAATCTGCAAACCAGTGTAGCTTCAAACTATGTCTCAAGTATTTAGATCTTTTTTTGTCTTTTTCTATGCTTCCCTCACTCCTAAAGAGGATTTATACAGATATGAGAATCGTACCGCGTTTACATTGTACAGGTACAAAAGGTCGTCCAGAATGAGTGTTTCGTTCTGGAATGAAAACCTCAATAAACTCATTCAGAAATGATTCGTTTCGAATAAACTTTATTCTGGTATCATGTGGCAACCGGGATGAACTCGTTCTTAAACAAAACTCATTCGGATATTATGTAAAAGGCCCCTAAAAGTTTTTATTCCCAGAGCATCACGCTTTGTTCTCCTGTCAGAATACTATAAATTTCAATAGCGTTGAAGCAACAACCCGCTTTCAACTGCTTTGCTGCCAATGAAACTACGATTAGTGACCACAAAAAGTACATATTCTAATATTGTCAATTCGACATAAGCAAAAATCTTCATACAGGGTAAAAATTCGTTTGCGTTGGTATCAATTATGGCGTGACTAGCTTATGATATAAATGGGGTGGCAAAAAGTAATAGCCAGGCGTAATATAATAATCGAAACAGCTTACAAAATCATAAATAAATAAGGTAAGAATGTATATGTTAGATTTTTTTCACAACTTTTAGTGATTTATAATGGTAAACGTCGCTAGCAAGTAAATTTTGCCGGACTTTGAGTTCGTCTCACGACAGAACAACACAAATACACAAAGACATTTTTACAGTAACTTCATAACCATCCTTTTTTCTTTTAAAAGCTAGAAGTGCAGTAGATTCTGTCATCTCGGTCATTGTTAAAAGTGTCTTTCTTTTCATGCTACTTTTCGACAAAGAAAAAGTATGTCGGACAAAAATATTCCACAAAAAATAAATATTTCCTTGCCAGCTTCAATAATAACAGGAGATTAGGTTAGATAATAAAACAAAGGACTATGTTGACAGAAATACTCGAGGTCGAGTAAATTCGTTACATGAGGTCACACAACTCGGGCAATATTCACGCTGAAATTTACAGATTTGAGTGGTCGAACGAAAAAAAAACCATTTCTCGAAAACTAAAACATATTTTCACAAAGAAACTACACCACAATTATATGGACATATTGGGCTACAAAATATGAAAGTCGGAGAGAAAATGAATTTTGGGCGACTTGCCAAGATACTTCAAATGTGTTCGATGGATGCTGACATCCTCCCCTAAACAGCTTTTTTAACAGATTGTAAAAGTCTACTTAAAAGAATCTATGCAATAAGTACCACGGTTGGTTTTGATTTCCGTATAAGCTTCAAAATTTCAACCAGACAAGACAAGAAACAAAATTGCTCATGCGCAACCAGCCTTCAAATCGTAAACAGGAACACGAAAGTAAAACCACTGTGTTACGTATTGTGACCCTGACAAATAGTAATCCGATGACATTGCGTGTTTTATAATAACGTTGATAACTGCAAGGGTCGCATTTGTGCACTGATCCATTAAGTGTAAGCAGAACTGTTTAGTCCGAGGTAGGTAAAGAAATTATAAACTGGGAAAGCAAAGAACATCAGCTTTCCCTCGATCCTTAAGGAAATATTTTAGGAAATTTTCGAATCGGCAGGAGTGGGTTCTGGGGAGAGGGGTAGGGGGGTTTACTTGCACACCATTCCACATTCCCTCTATAAATACCAGGCAGACAAAAGACAACATAAAGAAAATACTCAATTTTGCGATTTTCTAACTGCAGTCGTGTCTGGTGAGATATTTCAAGTAACTGGAGTAAGCCCTTGGGCAGAGGTCAATCATATTACCATGTCTTCTTCTAGAATGTTCTGATCCAATTTTTCTTTAGAACTGCATTGAAACAATTCTTGGAGCAAATAAGGAAAAAGTTCTAAATAAAGAGTCTTTCACCAGTGGAAAAACTTTCAAACGAACAATTCAGTTTAAAATTCACAATCTTCAGCAATAAAACATAACTTATAATTTCATCATCAAAATGCACAGCAAGCTAAGAACGCATCAGGTTACAAACTTAATGGAAAATGTTTATGGAGAACAGTGAATTCGAAGAGATCTCTAATCGACTGTGGAGTTGTTTTTGTCAGTTTGTTTCTACGGTGTTCTCTTAGACAACATACATTTGCAAAACCTCCCCAACGTAAAAACATACGCAATGACTATATCGACAAGAAAGTTCGTGATGCTTTATCAATCTCGAAATTTAAGACTAGTACAGTGTTTGTTGCTGTTGTCCAAAAACATGTAGATTTTTAGTTTCAATTTCAAAAATAACAATTCCTGGCCCGCTACATTGTATACAACTAAATTATGCTATAACACAAGATACTCACCAGCGAAGCTAATTTTTTGTGCCTTGAGGAACAACTTAGGCTGATGCAGAGCTGTTTAGTCCGGGATAGATAAAAAAAATTACAAAGTTTAAGAAATTCTCGAATCAGCAGTAGTGGGTAGGGGGGTCTACTTGCACACCATTCCACATTCCCTCTCTGAATACAAAGCACACAAAAGACAACATCAAGAAAATACTCAATTTGGCGATTTTCTAACTGCAGTCGTGTCTGGTGTGATATTTCAAGTAACTAGAGTAAGCCCTTGGGCAGAGGTCAATCATATTCCCATGTCTTCTTCTAGAATGTTCTGATCAAATTTTTTTTTTTTTAACCGCATTAAAACAATTCTTGGAGTAAACAAGGAGATAGTTCTAAATTGAGAGTTTTTTACCGGAGGAAAAACTTTCGAACAAATATTAATCCAGTTTAAAGTTAACAATCTTCAGCTATGAAACATACCTTAAACTTTTTTCAGCACGCTAAGAGCGTATGACGTTACAAAATTAGAGGAAAATGTTTATGGACAACGGTGAATTCGAAATATTTAATCTCTAATCGACTGGGGAGTTGTTTTTATCTGTTTGTTTCTCTAAGACAACATAAATTCGCAAAACTTCCCCAACATCAAAACATACGCAATGACTAAATCGACAGAGAAAGAAAGATCCAGATCCGCTATCAATCTCGAGATCGAACTTGCTGTTGTCCTAAGGCAAGCAAATGTTTAGTTTCAGTTTCAAATAGCAAGTCATGGCCCGCTACAGAAACTATAAAATTACATTACAAGACAATGTACTTACCAGCGAGGCTAATTTCCGTGCCTTGAGGAACAACTGATAAATGCTATCGTTTTTCTTTCGATCTTTTCACTGCCGCTGTGGATCGTGATAGTCGAGCTTGCACGAAGAAGACTCCGCGCCGTTTTCTTCCAATCGAAACGTCCCGATCTACGTACATCGGAGGTGAAAACAAAGCGCAATATAAAAGATTATACTTTAACTAATATTGTATTTGACGACGATGAATAACCACAATCTTTTCACTCGAGATAAGATTTGTCATTCAGCAAATCAACAATCGTAATAATTCCGTCTAGTTAAGAGAAACCATAGTTCTGCAAATGAATGAATTCCTAATTTGCATATCCAAAACGAAATCAACTTAGCAAAATGAAACAGGGTTAAACTCGTTTATAGAGCCGTTAAGCTTTGCAGTTTAAGCATACGAGCAAGAATTTTTAACAACACCCTAAATGGATCTTACACCGAGCTTTGCTCTCGTTGTCGGAATTTTCTTCTCGAATCTTGATTACAAATGATCTATACTTACTTCGTTGAGGATTTCAGGAATTATCAAAGGAACAAGTCGACGTTTTCAGCCAACAAAATGACAAAATACTGCTCGGAAGCAACCACGCTCAAAAGTGAAACCAACTTGCAGAGCGCAGCATATCTGATGACATCTCACGTGTTGACTTTCACAACTAAACGTCAGCAGCAGACAGATTCGCGCCTGATCTCATTAGAAAAGAATCCAGGTCATTCAAACAGCAGATGACTAAATTGTAGGTAGGGGTAGGGTTAGGAGGAGGAGATCATTAAGGAAGTTTAATAGTTTCGGGCTTAATTTTTGGATTAGTAGAGTTTAGTAGAGATTAGATATTTAGTAGAGACTAAAGGAAGAGTCATTTTTATTGCCAAGGGGGTCGGATAAAATTTTTTTTTTTCAGAGGGGATGGGGGATTACATGGTTTCCAGGGGGAACAGTGGGGGAATCAGGCGTCTCTAACAGAGTTAAAAGGAGGACTAAAGAAAATTGACTGCAGATTGAGGGGGGGGGGTGGGGAATCAATCAAATACCAAAGAGCTTTATAAGGATATCGGTAAATGCTATCGATAAAAAATAAAAATACTGCGTCCCACACCACCCTCCCTTTCAGAGAATAACTAATGACCAGGCCCTTAGGAGTTCCCTTTTTCAAAGGGTGCAGTAAATTCGTCGGTGAAGGTAAGGACTTCAATTGACCTTTACAAAGCTTTTTTCGTCATTGATACTTCCAAAGGTGGCCACTGTTCATAAAGTGGCTTCTTTTAGGGGGAGTGGGAGGGGGATAGGGAGGGGGAGGGGGTGGCGGAGTCACAAATTTCATAATGTAACAGCTTTGATAGAGCTAAGACGAAAATTAGCATTCTTAGTTAAAAAAATAAGAAGTATATTCACATTTAGTCACCTGAAAACATCAAGTTCTGCCTTTACAGGTAATTATAAAGCAATTCTAACAAAAACCTACCATCGCTATATCTAATACAAATCACAAAAGCTTTTCAATACAAAGGAAATCAATGTTTTGGTCGGTACTTTTCAGAGGATTGGAAAGGAATTTTTTTTCCCTTATGTCTGTTACTGTAAAAGTATGAAGAAAACTTTGCATATTTGAAACTCATTCATTTAGAATTAATAAAAATATTATTTTATTAGAAGATGTAAAGAATTCAATTCATTCTTCAGTTTAATGATGATCTGCATGAAAAAACATAAACTTGAAAATTCACAATGTTAAGTGTTTATTGAATGTTCTGGAGCCTTGATTCAAGGCTGGTAGCCTTCACAAAATTGAAAAATTTCTTTCTGTCACTGTCTAGTTTTTTCGCCAACATTTTTGGCCAATTTACAATGGTAATAGGACTGAGTGGAGTCTAATTTGGTCTGTTGTTATCATACACGTGATTAACAAAATTAGACAACCACGAAGCAAGAGACCAATTTTTCAATCACAAGTATGATTACAGAAAGAATTGGATGACAAAGTCTTGTCACCAATCAATCATAATTGCTACAATTTCCAAAAATAACAAATATGTTTAGGTCAAACATCTCTCCATTTTGGAAATTCTTCAATTTTTTTTCAGGATAAGTGGTTGTTGCTATGGTTATTGTGATTAACTCTGTGATTGATGGATTTGGCTGAGTGGACTTAGTATGATTGGTTGCTTCAACTGTCCGATTACAGGTGTGTGATTACAGCCAACTGTTTGATTATGCTGTCCATTAAGAGCTGTACAGAATGATAAGTGAAAAATAAAGCAGCTAATGCACCAATCACATTTGAAGAAATTATAATGGTTATGATTAGTGCCTGAATAGCCTGTTTCAGGCATTCAGTTGGTAAAACAGAATGTATGGTAAACAGCGCTATAGTAGCAGAGAAGTGAAAAAGTCTCTGGCTGTTTCACTTTTCTGCTCCAGTCTTTGCTCTGTTTTACTTACTGAATGCCGAGAACAAGCCAATGCCTGAAACACCCTTCTGTCATTTTAAAAATTATCTTGGTATATCTGTGTCAAATTAACATAATCTAGTTTCAGAAAGAAAGTTAGCAAAAAATTATGGCCACCCAAATTTACGGTGCCGTCTATTTTCTCTGTGCTCATTGATTAGGCAGATTTTTTCATGTCATTCAATAGTTTGGCCAAAATGGCATAGTTATCTCTTCCATTCTTCATTCAGCATATTGGGTAAGAACAGCTTGCAGGCTCAACACCCTTTGCCTATTGTAACGGATCATCTATATTACAAAAAAACCAAACAAACAAACAAAAATTAAAATGAATTGAGTAAGCACATTACCTGCTTCAGTTAGAGCCACGTGACAATTATTTATATTATCAGCCCTTTCCCCTCTGTTTATTTAGCCAGCACAAAGAACTCATCACCAAACCACCAGATATGGTCTGAAAATATTTGTTGATGTGCAATTTTATCTCTTTGGCTTCTCAGAGGTAGAACTAGAACTTGCTAATCACTTTTGAGTTAGCCAATCAGCATGTGTGAAAGGCACTATTAACTTGTGTGGTATAACCTAACTTTTTAATATTCAGAATTTAACATGAAAACAGCACAAATATTCATATAATCATTTGACATGTGTCTTAAATGTACACCAACAATAGGTTGGTCTGCCTGTAAAACACACTGAGAAATGCAATCAGGTAAGAGCGGCATGCAAAATTTTACAACTAAACAGTAAGAAAGTCTAAGTAAAACAAAAGGCTTTTTTTATATCATTTTATTCACCTCTTTCTTTGCAGCTTCTCAAATTGAATTGTATGCTTCTTCTGCATCATCTGTACCTTTTTGAAGCTGAAAATAACAAAAAAAATGTGCAAAACAATTTAGGATTCTTCAATTCTGATGTTCACCATAATTATTCAGAGGCTTGACTTGAACTTTGAGTCTATTGCTAAGTGCAGCCTTATGTGAATTACGTCAAGAAGATACAGAGACTATAAAATCAGGGAGAGAGGTATCAAAGAAATGTGCATCACATGCAAAGCACATGTTTGTCAGACCTCACCATTTCTTGGTTCTTGGGTTTGACTTCTTCCAGTGCTTTTGTGGCATTCTCAGTTTACATATACAACGGAAAAGCATCTCCTACAGGGCAAGAGATGGACAAAACAAGTGCATTAGACAGTTCAAATTATCATTTAAGAACAGCAAGAGGAAATAACTAAAAACAAATGAGCTTTCAAAGTTTGGGCACTGGAATTGTAATCTAGAAGTCCCACATTCCAGCTCATCTGTACTTAATGGTTCCAGATTCAATTATACTGCAAAGCACTGTAAATTTTAAAAAAAAAACCTCTCCAAGCTGGTTCCTGTTTCCGTTCCACCATTCCAGTCTTTGTTTGCAAGTTTTCCCTTCCCTTATGCCTTGCCTGGCAGTACAAAAATGAAATGCAAATTACTCTAAGGGGTGCTTTTTCTTTAGATAACCATGCCCTTGTGCTACATACACATAAATGACTTTAAAAAAATTTAATGCGATAGAGATGGAGATGGTAGAACCCAGTCTCAGCCAAACACCAACAATTAATGTTGAAACACTCTTAATATAAAAAGTTAAAAAGTATAATATATCATTCATTAATCTACCATAGATAAAATAATTGAAATTCACTTTCTTATGCAATGTAATGTGGCTTAATTAACACAACTTCCTACTGATGTGGCATCTTAGAATTCAGTTTTTTTTGGCATGGTGCAGAATACAGGTTTAGATTAAACTTGATAAGAGGTAAGTATTTTAATTTGTCATCAATCCTTAAATTCCCATGACTGACAAAGATATAATTTCTCCTTTCAATAATAGTATAATATCAACCAGACAAGTGATGAGAATAAAAAAAATATATCAATTAGAGTATTATCAGCCGATCCAACACCAAATTCTCCAAACTAATATCACAAGAATTGCAAGACAGACAGCAAGGAGAATTACTAATGAGCAATGGGAGATGCAACACTTTAATACATTTTTGGCGGGTTTATTATTACTATTACTGACCCCATATGTCTCCTTGGTAAGTGGTGTGTACTATTCCACAAAATGTCTTTTCTTCTGAAATTCTTCCAAGATCCTAAGCAAGAGGAATAACTTCTGCTTATTTGTATTTCTGGGAAGGTTAAATTCAAAAGAAAGTTAGGTCATCAGTGAGCACAGTCTTGTTATTTGCACTTTGGCAAAAGTGTTTCTTCACCCGCAGGAAAGATTGAGTCCTAGATCTACACAAGCTGCTTAGAGGCCTGCAAGGAGTTTAACACTGATAAGGAAGGACCAAGTATTCAGCAGTTTTATCCCTAAGAGTGACTGACATCTAATTTCTCCTTAACATATCCCCCTGAATCAAACATTAAGGTCAGGAGAATTAAGGAGCTGATCACAGACTAAAGAAGCTCTTGATTGTTAGACAAATTCTCTGTGTCAGCATCTTAGGAAATGTTCAGAGAACAGTATGGAGAATATGCATACTGATGTAAGTGTGTGAAGGGTTAAAACACTGTCTCTCTGAATACCATAATTCAAACTACAATTATTCATCTTTACAGCCCTGAATGAGACATACACTGTATGTTATTGAAAAACAATGATTCAGTGATATCACAATTTAACTAAATAAAGACTTCTTAGATAAAAAAAAACCAAAACAAAACAAAAAAAAAAAACCATGGAACATTTTGTACCTTGTGACTATGATGCCTGAAATCATCCACAGCTTGTGATAGACTTGTTATAAGACCTTTTTTCACTTTGCTTCTGGCTGGCAGCTATGTAATAAAAAAAAAGTGTTCATACACTACACTGTAAGTGAGCATGAGAGATGCCACAGACAAACAGTTAGCCAATGGTCTCTGAGTTGAAAAGCCAGGCCAATCAATTACTCAGAGCAAGAAGTTTAAAAATGATTATTAAACTTAGTTTTGCCAAGTTGGAACAGACATGCTGTTACAAAAGCATTCCCCCAGTCATATACATACAATCTGCAAGAAAATTGTCAACAAATTATCATTGGAATGACAATATTCTGGAATAGCACACCAATTATATTCCTTATTTTCAACTCTTCTTCTCATGTACAATGTTTCTTTAATTGTTTTACACCATTCTACAACATTGACTGGTGGATGAGGTTATTGCAGTGAATTACAGTTCACTTTTTCTACTCCATTTCTACATACTTCCTTGGAAGTGGCTCAGTGGATGTTGTGTCAACTGATTTTGTCTTAAAAACATTTATGACCACTAAAGATGAAAATAGCAATTGTTGATTTTATGAAACATATACCTACTATGGAGTTTAAACCAAGTGTCGTTTTGCCATAGTAAGCCATTTTACAAATTTTGGGGGAAAAATCACCCACACTTACAGGGATCGTGGCCAAATACCTGTAAGACTCTCATCTCCTCCTTCAAAAACTTTTGCAAAGGCTGAGTGGCCGACAACAAGTTCAAGAAATCTAAAAGACATAAAAATTACAACTCTTGAGATGGCAGGGCGTGAAATTGCGCCTAATACAAGCGCCAATGCGACTAAATTTTTCACTATGACGACCAAATCCTGAAATTAGTCGCCAAATTGGAAAAACGCGGCAAACTTCCTCGTTAAGTTTGTTTCCAAAACGCGCGCAGCACATCTCGGTTGATACCTAGACGCCATCTTGTATTTAGGTGAGCTTGAACGTTGTATATCATCCATCCTGGTGTCCACTTTATAGCACGTTAAAGATCTTATCCCTAACGTAATTTTGGAGGGTCTATCAAGAACGCTGACAGCGTTAAAAAAACGTTTTGTTTGTCTTTGAAAATGGCGATCAACGTTTTTTGAATCGGCTACCACTTTGAAGAATTTAGGAGCCAAGTGCCTATCAGAAAAAAAAAAATTTCACGCCTGGGATGGGCTAATGAAATGTAAACATTTGAATCAATGGTCCAAAGAACTGAGTGAGTGGCCATTGCCAGAGCTAGTCCCAATATCAGTAAAATAACTACAGGAAGCATTTAACTAATCGCGCTGAATGCCAGGCTTATTCATCGCTGATATGTGATGCGTGCCCCACCCCCCTCCCCTTGTGACAGTAGCGTCTGAAGGTTGCCTCCACTACAAAACAACCCACACACAAAGCATGAAACAAATATTCTTATTCTGGCTGAGTAAGGCATCAACAAACCTAAGATTTTGTCTTGTTTCTGAGTTCCAGGGCGCGTTCGCTTGGATGACATGGCGTAATGACATGGTGGGCGTAAGCTAAAAGATACGCGACTGGGCATTACTGATGGTTTGTAAGGAAAGGAATGTTTTTTGTTTTTGTCAAAAATTCCTGATTTTGTTGTTTGCTGCTCGTAAAATGAAGAGAGGTATGAGATAAGTTGGTAAAGCAAATAAAAGAAGGAATGATTAAAAAATATTTCCCTCCCCCCCTCCCTGAAATGTTTGAAGTGACCTAATGGCGCTTAGTAATCATATGGCGCCAAAGAGTCAAAAAAATATATTTTTTCTTTAACTTCAGTGTATTTTTATATAAACTTTACAGTTCGGTACTTTCTGATGAAACCGCTATCTCTTATCTAAATTCCCCGACCGACTGACAACCGCCACGTGCGCGGTGGGTTTTCTTCATCCTATGAACTCTCGTTGGTCCAACTATGTTAATTTAAAACTTTCCTTGTAAATGCATACATTGTTCTGTTTCTATTGTTTGTTTTGTCCAATCAGCATTTTGTTATACACTCTAAATTCAACTTTTTATTTTGTATTATTCTGAACTGAAGATGACAGAAGAACTGTCGAAACATGTTCCTTTATTTTAAAAGTGTCGTTAATTTTCTTAAGTTCGCTACATATCTGCTTCTATCAAGACCTTTTACCTAAAGATTTGAAGCTCTTGACAAAGTCAGTCACTGATATCCCATAAATCAAGAACCCATCGATTCTAAATATTTTTCGGTTCTAAAGATTTCTTGAGTAGGATGTATGCATGGGCAGCCAAAAATTTAAGGTAAACTTAAAATTCATTCAGTGATGTAAAAGTTAATAATACCCTGAGGTGGAGAAGAAAACGAAATAGAAGATCATCAAATGAAACAACATCATTCCCGTGTAAAGATCCTGAATTCTGATCGATGGTTGAAATGGAATTTTCTTTCGATCCTTTTGTTGAGATCCAAGTTGCAATACTGTTTCGTCAATATAATGAATTATTAACTTGATTTTCCTGATTGATTTTGATTGACACTAGCTTATGTAATTAAGCCACGTGAATAGTTCAGTTTTCAGTTCAGATACTTAAGATTCGAAGATACGTACAAGTTCTGCTAACCTGTCTTGCTGACCCGTGTTCTGTTATACCCTGACCTGTTTCATCTGTTGCTGACCTGTACTAAAGTGTCTTTATTGTTCAAAAGATAAAATTACATATCTTATGTTACATTAAAAAAAGGATGTAAATAAGCTTAGGTGTATCTAAATAAGATAAGTATATACGTGGAAACAAATACAAAAGTCTAATACAGGAAGTACACTTTTACAAAGCTACATTGTACTTAAAAACAATTCTATTAAAAAATGTATTCTTAAAACGGTTTGTGCGAATGGCGGGCATGACAGGGGATTTATTTCTCAAATTATACCACGTGATCTTGGTCTCAGGGAAGTAGGCTCTAAGAGGATGGCTCAGGATAGTTGAAACCTTGCGACAAATTTTGTGATCTTGCGTTTTAAGTAAGTCACCTATCACTAATTTCTTAGATATGTAACTACGTTTAAAACAACGATCTAAAAACTGCTGGGCTATAGTTAGCTCTGACTCAGAGGCCCCATGCACAGATAGAGCATAAGTAATATTAGGTAGGACAATGGAATTAAATAAAACATCTACTTCTGCTTGGCTACATCCTTCTTTGCGGAGGCATCTGATAACGTATAAACATTTATTAGCTTTACCTAACTTTTCTTTTAGGTGAGTACTGAATTTGCAGTTCGGCTGAAACGTGAGACCAAGAATGGTTATTGTACTAGTCTGAGGTATGCCAAAAATACTTTTGTAGGCCTCAGCAGTGTGACCTTTTTTATACATAATAAGCTCTTTACATTTAGTAGAATTTGAATTCATTCTATTTTGGCTTGCCCACTGTAAAAACTGATTTATTAAGTCTACAGAGTGATCTTTATAATAATATACCGGAGCAATAATCGTACAGTCATCAGCGTATTTGAAACCAAGTGTCTCGTTCCCTAATTTAATTTCCAGATCGTTAAGAAATATATTGAACAAATAAGGTCCTGAAACACTACCCTGGGTTGTGCCCTTGTTAACTGTTTTCCAGTTACAGACATGATTCCCGAAAATAACTCTTTGTTTTCTATCTCGCAAAAAACCTAACCACCAGTTTATGATATACGGGTTAAGTGGTAGACTCTTAAGTTTCTCAGCAAGGAGTTGATGGCTCACAGAGTCAAAGGCCTTACTGAAATCCATCGCGAACATCCGCACTGCCTTGCACTTGGGTACGTAGTTATACACCGTGAAACAATCGTACTAGACATCGTCATAGAAGTAAGTTCTCAGTGCTGTAATTCTATCTAATAGTTTTACTCGTGTGTTTATGAATTGATGGATCCTGTTCAATTTCTCAAATGTATAATAATAATAATAATAATAATAATAATAATAATTATAATAACTTTATTTAAGCGTCAGTGTATTTTAGCACTGCTGTGCTGATTGGGGACACTGTAAATAAGGAAACAAATATCGTAAATTAACAGAAACTCGTTAAAAACCCCAACTGGTAGGAGGCAGACCAGTTGGCTATTTACAAAGCGTGCAGGAGTTGAATTCGGGGCCACCGAATTGTGCAATAAGTGAACAAGTGCAGCGCCCTAACCACTAGGCCACGCTCGCCTCCTCCAAAGGCCACGCTCGCCTCCTCCAATCTCGTTCTTTTCTTTAGATCGAATAATAATATATTGGAATAGATTATACGATTTGCGTAGCCTAGTTGGATTGCCTGTTTGGTTTTGTTGGACCAAATACTACCGGCTGATAAATATGCTTTTAAATGTTTAAAGTCTTCAAAGAAACAGGATAAAACTCGTGGTAAGTTAATAAAGGTTTTGTAACAGTATTGATGTTTTGACAGCTGATGAGACTATTTGCCCTGAGAAGTTTATAAGGAAATCGCACGATTTTGCACTCAGGATGACTATCAATAAAAATAACCCAAATTTTTTTACAATTTGCTCAGACGAGATAGTTGACGAGGCAAGCAATAAACTAGTTTGTACTTTAAGATAACCCTTTACAGCCTTATTTTGTAATTTTAGATGTAATCAAGCCAAGTGCATTAGATATTTTAATCAAACATAATATTATACCCATAAAAACGTATTTACATTCCACTGACCGATTTTTGCTAATCAAAGAAAAGTTGTAAGTTTCTACATCAATACAAAAAGAAGGGGCATTTTTAAAGAATGTTATTTTCCGGTTGAAAGAAAATCTCAAAAGCACTTAAAGTTTTGAGTGCAAACACCTCTTTGCGGCGTAAATTTTTAGATATTTTACACCGTCATTTAGGAGTTAGTTCGTGCATGAAATGAACATGTTCGCGAATTCAATAGTCATATGTAAATTTACGACCAAGTCAACTTAATTTTGCGTTTTGATGTACTGAAAAATTAAAGCGTATGTGAAATTATTTCGAATAAAACAGTCGACCGAAAGTAATCATGAAAATAAAACATCAGAAGATGTCGTGCCATTAC
The DNA here is from genome assembly GCA_942486045.1 of Pocillopora meandrina. Lineage (NCBI taxonomy): Eukaryota > Metazoa > Cnidaria > Anthozoa > Scleractinia > Pocilloporidae > Pocillopora > Pocillopora meandrina. Next base: position 3,104,614 of record CALNXJ010000030.1, read on the forward strand.
CAAGTTGCGTCCACCCTAAGAGAACGTGAGCGGTGTCGATGATGAGTCGTGTTCGAAAAAATTGTGGTTTAAGTTTTGATTTCGTTCTTGAAGTGGAAAAAAGGAATTTTTGGTGAGGCCGCTAAAAAGGATACTCGACTACTGGCTATTGATGATGGTTTGTAAGGAAAGAAACGCTGTTTAAAGGTTTTAAACAAATAACGTCAGTCACATTTAAATCATTTGAATTAGCTAATGAGCGCGTGCCTGAAATTGAACACTAATAAGGGTGTGAGGTAACTCGCCTAGCCTTGGTCGAAAAGTGAAACGCGTTAACATACAATCTTACAACCCCGGGGTGCTGGGGTAAGGTTTCTTTAGGTTTTTGTTGCGCTTTCAATTGGGGAGGTTGAGCTAAAAAAGAGAAAGACGAAAGATTAATTTTCAGACACGCATGTATTTGAAAGCGTCATGAAAGCGTCACGCGTTGTGTCAAGCGGTGAAATATAGCCGAATTACAACGCTAAACATTCCGAAATGTGAACACTTTACACTCCTCGAGTGTCCGTTGCGGTTTCTGGTGATTTCTGCTATGAGACGGTTAGGAAATGTACAAAGTTTTTAAAACATACGTGTTTCACTTTTGAGCTTTTTGCCATGAACTCGGCTAGGGGGGTTGCCCCACCTTGAGACGTTTACATGGCAAATTGTCACCCCGGCTGACAGGGTTACCCTACCTGGCAGACCGGGAAACCCGCCTAGGCGGGTCAACCCACCTATCATGTAAACGGGATTGAAAAAAAATAAGAAATTATATGGACAGGTGGGTTAACCCACCTTGGCGGGTTACCTCACCTAGCTGGGGTCCCCCACTTCCGTGTAAACAGGCCCTAAAAATGAAAGTCCGTAATTGCGCGCGCCAAGGCGTAACTGCCAACTTAGTTCTTTTTTTATGAATTCCATAAATACATAAATATTGTAACAGTTACAATGATAAATTGTTCAAAAATTCAACTTAGTTTATTTGGATCTTTGAGAGATGATTCGAAAAGTGAAAAGACTGTCATGTGGCACTTGCTTATAATGGTCGAAAAACAAGAGAAAAAAAACAGACCCAACAGAATATTGAATAACACTGTTCGTTTTTTCTGATCCAACACTAGGCCGGCGGTGAGGAAACTTGTTTTAACTTTGCAATACTCTCGGTGCAGCCTCAGTAAATAACACAGTTGTAATATTGAATTAGCTGTAATCAAGCCAGGATACATGATTTATCAGATCACGAGACAAAACTCGTAGCATTGTATTATACAACCTGTGATGCTTGCGACTAAAGACGAAACTTCGAGGGGTGTCGCTAGGCGTGTTTTCTAAGTGTTGCTGAAGTGGGGACCATTTTACCGGTCGTAGTGAAACCACGAAAACCAAGATGTGGGCGTTGCTGTGTGAGCGTCTAGTTATTTCAAATACTCCTTTGATTTCAAGATAATTAGTTGTACTATTGTGCAACACAGTACATATGTGCGCTATCGCCCAAGGTGAAAAACTAAACTTAAACATATTGAAATAAAACTAACAAAATCACTTACATATCGGTCCCGCTTGTGCCAAAGGTTTGGAACGAAAGAACGAAGGTACTGCTGTTCAAGGCGAAATCTTGCGAAACTCTGGCTTATAGGGACGCTAACTTAGCTTTTATATACGCGTGGTGACGCTAAAAGATCCGATTACAAACCAATAAGGAAAAGATAAACATTGTAACTACGATCGTAACTAGGCACACAAAGTAATTGATAATTGATCTAATCAAAAAACTGTTCTTTTGTTCGATATCCTTAACATAACCATCGCTTCAATATTTACGCAACCTCGACGAATTAAAACAAGTTGTAAGCAAACATTTTTAACTCGTTTGGTTTAGAAGAGGGTCTCTGTGGGGTGATGGGTGACTTTAGACATTAAAAAGTCCGGTTGACTTCTTCTAATAAGATGTTCGAAAGCATAGAAATACAAAAACATCTTGCGCTTGTTAATTTCCTTCGCCGCAGTGACTTCAAACTTTTAGTGATTTCGCTACCGTGACAGATGAATTATGCAAATTAGTCTGTTAAGCAAACTCTGACCGTTCTATATCAATGGCTCCCTGTAGTTTGATCCTGAAATGTTCATACAGGTTTAAATAGCTCAAGCTCTCTAAACTCAAATAGGAAAGAACACAAACTATTTTCTTTAAAAAAGAGTTGCTCGTTAAAACGCTGACCGATCGCTAATCAGTACGATAGTCGATACGTTTTGTTCGTCTCTTGTTTCACATATCACAAGAGGCAAGTGATCAGTCAAAACTTGAAGTATTGACGAGCCTGCATGACATTCCTGCCATCCGCAAGCGATTTTAAACTTCTGTCTTCATAGATTAGTTTTGACCAGGATATATTTTGATGATTTTTTTTCTGATTTAATTTTGAGTAAGGTGCCATTTCCCCATCAGTATGTTCTTAAGTTTAGGTAAAGCCGGGTGATATTGAATAACGAAAGGCAATATTTTCTTCCGTACGATGTTTCCTTTTTTTAAGTGACCCTTCTCTACTGGAGCAGACAAATCCAGATGTTTATTTCTCCAGAACTTCGTCAGGTTTCCTCTATCCCCTTCTTCAGTCGTATTTTTAAGCTCTGTACGCTTTTTATTACGTGTGGAGCGCGTCAGATTTGTTTTTAGGATGGGTAACGCTCCTCCTTATGTGAATCCTTTCCTTACGCCTCCTAAAATTTCTCCACAGTTGCCCGTATGTCAATAAAAAGAGATCATGAGTGGTTGAAAAGGATCTTTTAAGATGCTACATCAAATTTATTCCTCGAATATTAAAGGTTTTGTTAACTAAACCTTACAAAAGGCTTTGAAAAAAAATTAAACCAGATTCTAGTGGTTCGTTTTATACCTAAACTACTATTTTAACTTTACTGATTTCGCTTAACTTTAAAGCCTTACTTACGTCAACGTTTTTCTGTGCTCATGATATTGGAAATATAATTTTTGCGTTGTTCAGTTGAAGGTTTCTTTATTCTTCTATTTCTTATATACAACTTATTACTTCGGGACTAACTCAGATCTAACAAGGAAAGCGTGGGTCTCCGCTTATAAAAGGGACGCTTACTGAGCTGCCAATCTCTAACCTTCGTCATCCTTTTACACTTAACTAGCGAATCACGTTAAGCTACGCAGAGTGGAGTTCGCATACTAAGTAGATACCTTCGAGATGTTTACGCTTTACAAAATCATTTTCTTCCTTAAATTTCTTAGTCTTACAGTCAAGGTTGGTCATAACTTAAACAAGATTGATAATATAAAAATTGTAATGAACTTACTAACAGAATTAGAATCATACTTGAAAATATATCTTAAGAGGAAATACTCCTCGAAGACTGTTACACAACAGCACAATAAACAGAAAATTCGGACAAGAAAGGGCGTACCCGAGGTACTGCCCCTAAAAGAGCTACGTGCTATTCGTATAAATTACCTGATTAAAATTCAGTGCGGAGGATGAAAAGTACTACTTGTTTACACCTTAAGTCACCCCTATGAAAAAGAGATGTCGAGCGTGCTAAATTATACCTGTAAGATAAGACCGCCAACAGGAATAAGAAATGATCAACTGGCTTATTATAATTTTTACTGAATGGCTTATGCTAATATACTATTTCCATTCATTTTCAACGTTTAAATAAGTAAAAAAAAAACACTGGATAGATACAAATTTTGTCTTTTAACAATATTGAAAAAGAAAGCACAAAAAATTGAACTAGATCTAATTTGGGAAAGCTCCTTTTTTTAATCAATGAAATACCTGATAAAGTATGTTCTCTACTTGTTTCTATTCAATTTATGCATCTAAAAGTCTTTTAGCTCTGTTTCCTTCGAGTGATTCTCATTATTTATTCTGTCGAGGTCTCTTTCTCTGTAAACAAAGTGAAAAAAAACAGCACTTTATTATTAACTCGATTAACATTTTGGATATAAAGAAAGCACAGTTATACCAAGCTCAATATCTAAAAATATAAATGGCTAACACTTGTATGTGATTGGCAGAAAGGCCCTTTCGAGATTCTCTATTTACATCAGAGAGCGTCGATAGTAACTCTCCGAAAAGAAAAAAACAACAACAAAAAAAATATATATATATGGATAAATATCGAACTACCCTTGATGTTAACAAAGGATCCCCGCCGACAGTCAGCGACCAGAAAACCACACCTACCTTCACATCTACTTAGACTTTAATTTGTGAAATATATTTTCGGACTGAGTCTTACCTCTGCTTGCCAAACCCGAGTCTCACATCATCTCCAATCAGCGTAAACGAAGCCCACTCAGACACACTGGTAGAATTGCTTTTTCTCATCCACTTCATGGCCTGATGGAGGGATTCACTGGCACTTTCTCCCTCTACAAGGTGTTCGTAGAACCGACTCATCAGCTGCTCTGTTGCTGAGTCTGAAATGGCCCACAGCGCAACCAACACCGAGCGAGCACCAGATCCTAAGAACGCACGGGCAATTCCTATAACTCCCTCGGCTCTAATGTCACCTCTTCCACTGTGACAGCAGCTAAGTACCACCAGTTTAGCTCTGACTTTCACTCGTGATACATCAGCCATCGTCAACATGTAATCTTCATGTGGTAAGATAGCGTTTCGCCTGTTGGAAGTACTAGAGATGGAGGAGAGGGCAATTTCTCCCCTTTCGGCGTCACCATGGGCAGCAAAATGAATCAGGCTCACTGAACTTATCCGCTCAAGCACCGCCTGCTTCGTTGCTTCTTCTCCTACCAGAGGCGGAACACCCACCAGTCGTCCGACCATCTCCGCTTCCTTTCTTGCACCTGGCAATGATGGCAGCCAATTAACCTTAGGGTTGCCTATTATCAAGGCACCAGTGTAGCTGTGATAGTCCTCTGGGCTATCTTGAATAATCTTTAGTGTTGCCAAAGAAGGAATGACACGGATTCTATGAGTCTCCGAGAGGTATTGGGCTCCCTCCTTTTCACTCAGTGCAGCAAAGGGAACTTTGTACAAACTGCGGTCAGGAACGATAATGACTTCAGGCTCCTCAAGCAAATCATAAACGGGAGCAATAAACATTTTGTAACACAAAAATAGACCTGAAATCACTTTCTCTTCCTCATCCTCGTCCTCGTCGTCCTCCACGAGTCGCAATCTTGCTGACCTCTTCTGTGCGGGGGAGAGAGGTTGCAATTTAACCATATTTAAAGACCGATCTTCACAATCTTTAGTGGGCAAAATACCAAGACTCCGGAAATTATCATCCAAAAATTTACTCAAACGCAAATCTTTGGGCAACCCAGCATGAACTAGATTCTCTTCTACTGATATTCTTCTATAGTGAAGGACTCCACTTTTCTTTAAGATCCACAAACGCAGATCACTCTGAAAATAAGAAATGTACAGACAAGTACAGTTATTTTTCTTTCTAAAAATGTTCTCAACGCCAAACCAAGATTGCGGATTAGCAGAGATGTGCGTTCCAACCGAGTACTTCTCTACCATTAAGTCTGATAGGCCTCTAGCTCGACCCAACTCCTCAACATAAAGAGCATCCCGAGCATTTCCGGTGTCACAAAGCAAACTACAAAGCAGCTTGTAGGGAAATATTCCTGAGTGCTCCAGAAATGATGTTTTGAACTGATCATTGGCGCCTAAGAAATATCTCAGCTCCTCATACTTTTCAATGCAGAGATAAAGACACGAACGGGATTCTTTTTTTTTATCTTGCGATAAATACAAAATGGCGTAACTTTGAAGGATTTCGAACTCTTTTCTTCTATCTCCAATATCTCTGGATATCGATAAAGCTTTCTCTAAGCATACTTCTGAGGCTTCATAATCTCCCATAGCTCTACACACACATCCAAAGTTAGCAAGATCTGCTACTTTCCCTTCTTTATCATCAATTTCGGTTGTGATGACAAACGCTTTTTGGAGATACTCTCTAGCCTTGGCGTATTGTCCGAGCGACTGAAACACAGTACCTAGGTTTCTATAACATGATGCCTCTCCTTTTCTGTCGCCAATTTCAGTTCTGATGACAATCCCTCTATGGAGATACTCTTCAGCTTTGTCATACTGTCCGAGCGACTGAAACACTTTACCTAGGTTTCCATAACATGTTGCTTTCCCATTTCTGTCGCCAATTTCAGTTCTGATGACAAGCGCTCTTTGGAGATACTCTTCAGCTTTGTCGTATTGCCCGAGCAACCCAAACAAATTACCAAGATTTCCGTAGTCAGTTGCCTCTCCTTTTCTGTCACCAATTTCAGTTCTGATGACAAGCGCCTTTTGGAGATACTCTTGAGCCTTCTCGTATTGGCCGAGCGACATAAACACAGTACCAAGATTTCCGTAGTCAGTTGCCTCTCCTTTTCTGTCCCCAATTTCAGTTCTGATGACAAGCGCCTTTTGGAGATACTCTTGAGCCTTGTCGTATTGGCCGAGCGACATAAACACAGTACCAAGGTTACCGTAGTCAGTTGCCTCTCCTCCTCTGTCACCAATTTCAGTTCTGATGACAAGCGCTCTTTGGAGATACTCTTCAGCTTTGTCGTATTGCCCGAGCGACTGAAACAAATTACCAAGATTTCCGTAGTCAGTTGCCTCTCCTTTTCTGTCACCAATTTCAGTTCTGATCACAAGCGCCTTTTCGAGATACTCTTGAGCCTTCTCGTATTGGCCGAGCGACATAAACACAGTACCAAGATTTCCGTAGTCAGTTGCCTCTCCTTCTCTGTCACCAATTTCAGTTCTGATGACAAGCGCCTTTTGGAGATACTCTCTAGCCTTGGCGTATTGTCCGAGCGACTGAAACACAGTACCTAGGTTTCCATAACATGTTGCTTTCCCATTTCTGTCGCCAATTTCAGTTTTGATGACAAGCGCTCTTTGAAGATACTCTTCAGCTTTGTCGTATTGCCCGAGGAACTCAAATAAAGTACCAAGATTTCCGTAGTCAGTTGCCTCTCCTTTTCTGTCACCAATTTCAGTTCTGATCACAAGCGCCTTTTGGAGATACTCTTGAGCCTTGTCGTATTGACCGAGCGACATAAACACAGTACCAAGGTTACCGTAGTCAGTTGCCTCTCCTTCTCTGTCACCAATTTCAGTTTTGATGACAAGCGCCTTTTGGAGATACTCTCTAGCCTTAGCGTATTGTCCGAGCGACTGAAACACAGTACCTAGGTTTCCATAACATCTTGCTTTCCCATTTCTGTTGCCAATTTCAGTTATGATGACAAGCGCTCTTTGAAGATACTCTTCAGCTTTGTCGTATTGCCCGAGCGACTTAAACAAATTACCAAGATTTCCGTAGTCAGTTGCCTCTCCTTCTCTGTCACCAATTTCAGTTCTGAGGACAAGCGCCTTTTGGAGATACTCTCTAGCCTTGGCGTATTGTCCGAGCGACTGAAACACAGTACCTAGGTTTCCATAACATGTTGCTTTCCCATTTCTGTCGCCAATTTCGGTTTTGATGACAAGCGCTCTTTGGAGATACTCTTCAGCTTTGTCGTATTGCCCGAGCGACTGAAACAAATTACCAAGATTTCCGTGGTCAGTTGCCTCTCCTTCTCTGTCACCAATTTCAGTTCTGATGACAAGCGCCTTTTGGAAATACTCTCTAGCCTTGGCGTATTGTCCGAGCGAATGAAACACAGTACCTAGGTTTCCATAACATGCTGCTTTCCCATTTCTGTCGCCAATTTCAGTATTGATGACAAACGCTCTTTGGAGATACTCTTCAGCTTTGTCGTATTGCCCGAGCGACTGAAACACATTACCAAGATTTCCGTAGTCAGTTGCCTCTCCTTCTCTGTCACCAATTTCAGTTCTGATGAGAAGCGCCTTTTGGAGATACTCTCTAGCCTTGGCGTATTGTCCGAGCGACTGAAACACAGTACCTAGGTTTCCATAACATGTTGCTTTCCCATTTCTGTCGCCAATTTCAGTTTTGATGACAAGCGCTCTTTGAAGATACTCTTCAGCTTTGTCGTATTGCCCGAGCGACTGAAACAAATTACCAAGATTTCCGTAGTCAGTTGCCTCTCCTTTTCTGTCACCAATTTCAGTTCTGATCACAAGCGCCTTTTGGAGATACTCTTGAGCCTTGTCGTATTGACTGAGCGACATAAACACAGTACCAAGGTTACCGTAGTCAGCTGCCTCTCCTTCTCTGTCACCAATTTCAGTTCTGATGACAAGCGCCTTTTGGAGATACTCTCTAGCCTTGGCGTATTGTCCGAGGGACTGAAATACAGTACCTAGGTTTCCATAACATGTTGCTTTCCCATTTCTGTCGCCAATTTCAGTTTTGATGACAAGCGCTCTTTGGAGATACTCTTCAGCTTTGTCGTATTGCCCGAGTGACTGAAACAAATTACCAAGATTTCCGTAGTCAGTTGCCTCTCCTTTTCTGTCACCAATTTCAGTTCTGATGACAAGCGCCTTTTGGAGATACTCTCTAGCCTTGGCGTATTGTCCGAGCGACTGAAACACAGCACCTAGGTTTCCATAACATGTTGCTTTCCCATTTTTGTCGCCAATTTCGGTTTTGATGACAAGCGCTCTTTGAAGATACTCTTCAGCTTTGTCGTATTGCCCGAGCGACTTAAACAAATTACCAAGATTTCCGTAGTCAGTTGCCTCTCCTTTTCTGTCACCAATTTCAGTTCTGATGACAAGCGCCTTTTGGAGATGCTCTCTAGCCTTGGTGTATTGTCCGAGCGACTGAAACACAGTACCTAGGTTCCCATAACATGCTGCTTTCCCATTTCTGTCGCCAATTTCAGTTTTGATGACAAGCGCTCTGTGGAGATACTCTTCAGCTTTGTCGTATTGTCCGAGCGACTGGAACAAATTACCAAGATTTCCGTAGTCAGTTGCCTCTCCTTCTCTGTCACCAATTTCAGTTCTGATGACAAGCGCCTTTTGGAGATACTCTCTAGCCTTGGCGTATTGTCCGAGCGACTGAAACACAGTTCCTAGGTTTCCATAACATGTTGCTTTCCCATTTCTGTCGCCAATTTCAGTTTTGATGACAAGCGCTCTTTGAAGATACTCTTCAGCTTTGTCGTATTGCCCGAGGAACTCAAATAAAGTACCAAGATTTCCGTAATCAGTTGCCTCTCCTTTTCTGTCACCAATTTCAGTTATGATCACAAGCGCCTTTTGGAGATACTCTTGAGCCTTGTCGTATTGGCCGAGCGACATAAACACAGTACCAAGGTTACCGCAGTCAGCTGCCTCTCCTTCTCTGTCACCAATTTCAGTTCTGATGACAAGCGCCTTTTGGAGATACTCTCTAGCCTTGGCGTATTGTCCGAGCGACTGAAACACAGTACCTAGGTTTCCATAACATGTTGCTTTCCCATTTCTGTCGCCAATTTCAGTTTTGATGACAAGAGCTCTTTGGAGATACTCTTCAGCTTTGTCGTATTGCCCGAGCGACTGAAACAAATTACCAAGATTTCCGTAGTCAGTTGCCTCTCCTTTTCTGTCACCAATTTCAGTTCTGATGACAAGCGCCTTTTGGAGATACTCTTGAGCCTTGTCGTATTGGCCGAGCGACATAAACACAATACCAAGGTTACCGTAGTCAGTTGCCTCTCCTTTTCTGTCACCAATTTCAGTTCTGATGACAAGCGCCTTTTGGAGATACTCTCTAGCCTTGGCGTATTGTCCGAGCGACTGAAACACAGTACCTAGGTTTCCATAACATGTTGCTTTCCCATTTCTGTCGCCAATTTCAGTTTTGATGACAAGCGCTCTTTGGAGATACTCTTCAGCTTTGTCGTATTGCCCGAGCGACTCAAACAAATTACCAAGATTTCCGTAGTCAGTTGCCTCTCCTTCTCTGTCACCAATTTCAGTTCTGATGACAAGCGCCTTTTGGAGATACTCTCTAGCCTTGGCGTATTGTCCGAGCGACAAAAACACAGTACCTAGGTTTCCATAACATGTTGCTTTCCCATTTTTGTCGCCAATTTCGGTTTTGATGACAAGCGCTCTTTGGAGATACTCTTCAGCTTTGTCGTATTGCCCGAGCGACTGAAACAAATTACCAAGATTTCCGTAGTCAGTTGCCTCTCCTTTTCTGTCACCAATTTCAGTTCTGATGACAAGTGCCTTTTGGAGATACTCTCTAGCCTTGGCGTATTGTCCGAGCGACAAAAACACAGTACCTAGGTTTCCATAACATGATGCTTCTCCTCTTCTGTCGCCAATTTTGGTAGCTATAGCAAGGGCCCTCTCAATATATTCCTTCGCCTTTAGGTTTTCGCCAAGTGTTTGAAGCATAATTCCAGACTTTATGTATAAGATAAACAGCATCTTGTTGAAAACAACTATAAAGATGTCTTTGCTGTTTTGATCGATGCTATTTAGCAAAATCAAACATTCCCTGCAAATCTCAATGGCTTTCTGAATGCGATTTGAGTTGAGCAAGAACACGGAAACATAGACAGCGATGGTCATGAAAGCTATCATGGCTTCTGCTATTAGGTTTCCATTGCCATCCTCTCCTGTAATCAGGGAAACATTTCTTTCAGTAACGAAATATAAAGTGATTCGATAATCTAGATTCATAATGAGTCACTACAAACCGGAACACACATGTTAAGTTACAAAAGCAAGCTTGGTCGATTTCACCTTGAAACTTTTTGTAACGAGCTGAAAGTGTTAGAATTCACCATATCGGCTTTAAAAAAAAATTGAAGAAGGGTGTGGATAAGTACAGCTGGAACACATCAACGGATCACATGCGATGAAACTTTTTAAATTTTATTTGACCTGCACAGATTCTTTGAAACAGACTGTCACGCTATGAAAGTCATCTGTTATCCATATGATTTTTGATCCAGCTGTTTCGTTTATTCTTCTTATCAAGTAAAAGAAAAAATGACGCATGCTTGAGTTTGATTAACGATCGTAAGTCGTGGGGTCGCGCCATCAATTGGGTGGTTTTGAAAGGTTGCAGGTTTCTTAAAAAAACAAGAAGGAATGATAAACCTTTTACTACAACTTTCTGGGAACATTTGAAAATGTTGTTCTAGCAGTTTATCACCGGTTAACGAGCTTACTTATCTGAGGTATATGGCTGAAAACGAATCTATTCGTAACTGATAAGGATGATTGCCAGGATTTGAGGTAACAGTGGTTTGACAAACTCGGTTTGTCACCCTTCATTTTACCTAAGTTGTGATTTTTGCACAACATGACATGACTCTAAAGTCACAGGATAAAGATAAACAAAACAGCATTTATCTTAACTTTTGCTGTGAGAACTTTCCCCTTGCATAGTTTCTATAAACAACATTAATAAACGGGGTAAGTTTCTGAAAAAACTTTGGTGGGATATACAATATAAGTTGGCTTTACCAACTGAGTTGACAATGTTAATTGGCCATTGTGATGAGTTTCTGAAGCTGACGTTTCAAACGTTAGCCCTTCATCAGAGCATTTGATAATCTTGGGGAATCAATGATGTTGTACTACCACTATTCTGCAAAGAAACTAGCAAAGAATTTCTCCAAAAGTAAACTGATTCTGGAACCGAAACTACCCACCGAGCTGGTTATCTTCACACCGGTCATTTGTGATGAACATATACGTTGTCACGACCAAAATGTCCATTTCTCGTCTTCTTTGGGGCGACCGATAGAAACTTCATGGAGAAATACAGCGTCACGCCATCGTGATAGGGTGTTTATGACAACTGACCGGTGTGAGGATAGTTTCGTGTAGATCAACCGACTCCAACATGTTTCAAATAACATACAAGTATAACAGTGTATCTTCAGAGAATTTCAGACTGCTCAAATTCCCATGGAAGAAGGTGCAGCACTCTGAATCTGGATGATATGTACACGATTTGAGGTCTATGTTTGTAGTTACGTCGAGTTGTCCTCCACGAAGGTTGATCAATTTTTTTAAAAGATGACAAACAGAGGCGAGATTTCTCCTCGGGATATTGCTCAGAAGATAACATTCTTTCAAAGCCTCGCACGTTTCATTTGTCTGAAACGTTTGTTGTTGAGAACATTAGGTGTAAACATCGCCAAATTATGCAATATCTGATTTTTGAGCTTTTTTTGCGAATTGCCCCTATAAAAAGAGGAGGCAGGCCCGCAGAGATTTTTACATATTTAAAAACAAGAATATTATAACCAGCTAGGTGGTTAGTTTCGGTTCCAGAATCGGTGTACTTTTGAAGAAATTCAGATGAACGTTTTCCCTGTTTTAGCCGACAACAAAAATGACCGAAACTGTACCGAGATGAATAATCTATTGGTGTGTTCACATTCACTCCCAGGGAAAATTGAATGAATCAATGTGAAGACGAATGATGTCACTATATATGGTACAAGTGCCAATTTGTAATGTTGTATTTAGCTTGAGATAGAGAAATAAACATTTCACTCTTTTCTTGCGACGTTTTTGTATGAAAATCAGGCCCCAGGCCTCGAACAAGCAGTCGTTGTTACTATAGCAACAAGAGTGCTGCGGCCTTTAAAAAGGGCATTTTTGTGTATCCCCCCTGAGTGCCTAACTGCGTGCAAAATTTGAAGGGGGTTGAAAATTTTCATTTCCCAAGATGTTTGATTCTTACAGAGACTTGATCTTAAGCGTTTTAATTCTTGGGCTAACAGGAGACAACCTTTAACCACAACTGTCTGGAAGATTTCCTGACATTCCGCTATACGGCATGGAGCGCTTGAAAATATTGTTGTAGCAAGCTATTACCAAGTAACGAGCTTACTTATCAGATGAATGTCACTGAAAACGAATCTATCCTTAGCTGATGAGAATGATGAACAAGCTGTGGGGCCACAGAGGTTTGACGAACTCCGGCTTTGTGACGAATTTATTTCATCCGGTGGCGATTTTTGCACAACATAACATGACTTAATAGTCACAGGACAGGACAGGACTTAAAAAAAATAATAATTTATGCATTTGCAATAGAGAAGTTACTTATTCCATATGTGACCGTAAAGTTAAAGCTAAAGTTAAGATAAAGTTACTCAAAAAAAACAGTACACTGATAAAATTATTGACCGATAAAATTATTTACCTCGCAGCTGACACTTTTGAAAGTGAAACGACAAAAACAATGAAAATCAGAAGACAATTTTTTCCCTCATTACTAAACTTCCCTCAGTAATGAGGCCAACCTATGCTATGATTTTTAAGTGTTTTGTTTCAAGGAAGAGATCAACAACTTTCAATACATCTTGACTTGACACGATACGATTCTACACGTTTTTGATCTTTTAGAATATCAAATATCACTGATGAATAAAGTTGATTTTTCTTGTCAGTAAAGGGTTTATCGAGTTTATATGAGAAACAAAATAATACATGGTTGCTTGTGGATATGAAATTTCTCTCCTCGTGTTCAACTCGAAATCTCACTCATTCGCTGCGCTCACTCGTGAGCTACGTAGTTAAACACTCGAAGAGAAATTCCATATCCACGCGCGCCCACGCATTATTCTCTATGTAATCCTCTTTTTCCCACTTTTATGCAGGCATATACCATGAGTTTGTTAAATAGCACCGGAAAAATCTGTAGATTTTTAACCAAAGTTGTTTGGGGGTATTGTATAGCCTAACAAAGTAATCGAACCAAATTGATGTTTGAGGTTCGAAGCTCACATCCATCGTAAAAGTAAGCGTTCTGATCAATAACACTATGACAAGATTAAAGTAATCAGTCAAGTAACGTTCTGCTCCTCACCAGAAATACACTTTCTTTCCTCGTGAGCTCTCAGCGTGATAGGCTGACTTATCTTCTCACAGAAGACTGGTGCTTTAACAAAAAGTGAACGAGGTCAAGTTTATTACTAATGCAAATTACGGCCACTGGAAAACTACGAACTCTTGCATCGCGATTATCCTAATGACATCAGCAATGAAATACATATATTTGCTTAATTACGTAATTGGGAAAACAATCAGTTTCTGCAATTACGGTTATTCACAACGTGATATGCAAACATAAAAATCGGAAAAGCATTCATAAGGCTTTCCTACCAGAGCTTACTTCTCTACAGTGACTGAATACCTTTAGATAACAAAACCCGAGTACCTAAGTTTCCCAAACATTCCGAAACTTGCGCTTTCACAGTTTTTTAGGGTATTCCGATGTTTTGGCTATCCAGATCACTTCTGTTTTGGGTATTCCCTCTTGGCTATTACTTTGAAAGTGAAACGGCAAAAATAATAGGGTACATGGAAAAACAAAAGATCTAATTGGCAGAACAATAGCTCAGCACGCGCGTTTTAAAATTTTTTACATTTCTTAACCGTCCTATGCAAAACAATTCACCACGATTTGCGTCGTCTGCGAACCGAAACCGCGACGGCAAATTATTTTAATTTCCATTGGGAACTCAACGCTTCTTTTATACGTTATGCTGAAGTTGAGGTGTGGTGCCGTATGAGACGGCAAACTAATGCAGCCATTTTTAAAATTCTAATTAAAGGCAGAAATTCATTTTTAAATCGAAACCTTCCTTGCATTAGCTGCTTTATTTTTCTCCAATCATTCTGTACAGTTGAAATCGGACAGTGTAATCTGACAGTTGGCTGTAATCGGACACCTATAATCGGACAGTTGCAATTGAAGAAGCATTATACTAAGTCCACTCAGCTAAATCCACCAATCACAGAATTAATTACAATAACCATAGCAACAACCACTTATCTTGAAAAAAGAAAACTGGTGAATTTCAAAAATGGAGTAATTTTTTCCTTTTTCACGTAGTCTCTACCGGAGATGTTTGTCCAAAATGTAATTGTTGTTTACGGAAATTTTTAATCACTCGGTATGATTACAGACCGAATTGGATTCCCCTCGACCCTATTACGATAATCAATCATAAAGTTGCAATTTATTCGATTGTAATTGGTTTAAAAAACTCCCATTATCCACTAATTCACTTGCCAAGTCATCATCGGACAGTTTGTTATTCAAAAAGTTTGTTATCGAACAGTTCAAAAAGTTAATCACATTCAAAGCGGCAGTTTAAATCAACCAATCAAACAATTTACGCCTCCTCGCTAAGTCTTTTAATGCAAATTTTCTTTCTTTTCTTTCGTAACCGTCATCACGCCTGTGATTACAGACTCCACTCAGTCTTATTACAATTACATATATGATCATAGTGAATTCAAGGAAGTTGCTTTGTTGTTGTAGCTGATGAGAAACCGGGTTTTTACAAGTAATGAGCTCATTTATCTGGCGAATGTCCCTGAAAACAAATATTTTAATGGCAGATGAGGATCATTGATAAGATGTGAGGCCACAAAGGTTTGACAGGGTCGCTTTGTTATTCAGGAAAGAACACAAAATTTGCTGAGGGCATATTCAGTTAGATTTTAAAACCATTTTTAAACCGGGGTCTGTTTTTTTAACAACTTAAAATATATGTAAAACCCTATCTGAAATTCTAATACTAGTCTAGTTCACAAAGTTTGATGACCAGCATTTAACTGTGATTGTTTTGTTGTTCAGATGAGAACGCAAACATTTAGAACACCCTGAGGGTATATTTTTAAATATTGACCATTCTCTACGGCTGTTTCTTTTAATTTTAACACCTTAAAATTGTTTGTTTGTAAACTCTAAGCTGACACTTTGATACAAATACAATTCACAAAAGTTTGCCTGATGGCCGGCATTTTAACTTTAATTTTGAACGAGTGTTCTTAACGCGCAGCTAAGCGAAGCATAGAAACAGGTTTCTACGTAGACTGCAATATGTAAATGCGCCATCAGCTTACTCGCTCACTGACCCATTCAGGTGTAGGCACTACTGGGAATAAGTAACTTTGATCTAGTTCTTTTATGATCCAAAAAGAACTTTTGGATTTACTCATCAGGTGGGGAAACTCAAAAACTTTCCCTCCTCAGTCACTTATTTCTCCAAAGGCAACTTGTTGATATTTTCAGCGATTGCGGAGTGCTTTTATTGCGTAGCTTGACAATTAGACAACGATAATATTACTGGAAAACGAAAGCCCCTCAGAAATCAGTATTCTACTTTCGAGAAAAAAAACACAAAACAAATGTTAATTCAGCCGCAGGCAAATCAATTATTTTTAATTGCGAGTATTCAAAGAAGCAGGCAAGGAATACAGTCATCAGTTTGATATCTACTTTCCCTTTCTTAGATTTTTGGATGTTTTTTCGCGGTGATCAGTGGTGACCATATATTGACTACTGACTCAAAGTAGTATTGAATGAGTTTTAAGCGTTAACAGTCAAAGCCCGACAAGAAAGATATTTCTCAGTTAGTACTACAGCGTTCTAGATATTTCTTAATTTTTACTACAGCGTTCTAGAAACCTTCCTGACATTGTGCAATATGGCAATATTCAAAAACATTGTTTTAGCAGTTTATTACAAAGTAATGACTTTACTTATCAAACCAATGTCGCTGGAAACGAACCTTTTCATAGCTGATGAGGATGATTGGTAAGATGTGAAGCCACTAAGGTTTAACGAAGTCGCTTTGAAACAAATTCATTCACTTCGCTTGAGATTTTTGCATAACATTACATGACTTGATAGGCGTAGGAAAAATGTCCACAAAACAGCATTCATTTTGTGTGGGGGGGGGGGGGTCCACAATGGGGTCATCTTCCTTTGTGAGCAGCGGTGTCATAGACTAGCCTCTTTTCTTATGGGAGATCTTGGTACTTTTACAAAAATCGAGCAAGCTCCCGTTAATTACCAGTGAAAATTATGGACACTGGAAAACCACGAACTAAAACACCGCGAATATCCTCTGACTTCAGTAAAGGAAAAAACGCATTATGAATATGTCTTAATGACGGAAAAGTACGTTTTTACTATGTAGGCAATTACAGTGAATTTAGGCAAGTTTCAGTTTCTCTAAGAAAATTAAAACATCTCTCTTCTTGAGCGCGCGGCGTCATGACTTATCTTCTTATGTGAGACTGGCGCTTTAACAGACAAAGAAACAGATTACGGCCTTAGAAATATATGTACCGTAGGGTATCTCCACCATGAAACGCTTGTGTACAAGTTGAGAACGGAAATTACATTCGAATCTATCGCGATCTCTAAATCGTTCGTTGAACTCTCCTGAAACAAAGTCGAGTTAATAGCTAATGCAGATCATAGCCACTGGAAAACCACGTAATGAGGCACCACGGATTTCCTTCAGCGAGGGACAGTCCACAACATAAATAGAGGTCTGATTTTAGTTTTATGATCATCAATTTCTCAAATTGAACGACGCTCAATAACCTTAGTTAATGAGGATAAATTATACGGTATGAGCCACAGAGATTTGAAAAAGTCGCCGTAGAACGAATTTATCGGACCGTGGTGGCGATTCAATGGCCCCATAAACCGCTTTACGAAGGGCTATCGCTCGAAATGAGACATAACTAGGTATAGCAAACACAAGGATCGAAAAAAACCGTTATCAGGCTTTGCCATTAGTGCCTTACCTCGGCTACAGTTACTAAATAACTAAAGCTGATAAAAACCGAGCGACAAGAAAAGATTTTCAATCGCACTTACCAAAATGTTGAAAATGTGGCTGATGCTTTGCAAATGAAACAACAAAAATAACGAATTACAGTCGGGACTTTTTTCAACCTTCCGAACTTCCGCTGTCACAGTGTTCTGGGTATCCAGATCCCTTGTGTTTTAAATAATTCCCCTCTCCCCTCTGGGCTAATCAAAATAAAAACGAAAAGTTTCAATTGCATAATTTTTTGTGTGTGTTCGTATGCCCATCTATCGCGTCCTATTTAGGTTAAAACTTTGAAGAGTCAGTGATCATATGATAAAATTCTTATTGATG